>JAOXYD010102830.1:0-11685 GCA_028565735.1 Pinacopodium congolense | reverse complement strand
CTTAATCATCTAAGCTTATATCCTACATGATCAAGTTAAGATATGAAGTTTTGCCTTTTAAGGGCAGATTTAAAGTTCCTTCACAAAATCAAAACAAAGCTATGGTTAAGACTTTTCCTTTTCTTTATTAATATTAATTTAAAGTTTGGTTATGCCTTAAATCAAGTTAATAGGCTTTAATTTCAAGAAGTTGATTTCTAGATTTGTAGTCTCGGATCTCTAACTCTCACAAAAATTCAAGTTTGGTCATTCATTGATTATTTTTTTTTGTTTATTATGTTTTCTAATAAACTAAGATGATTTCTCAAGCTTAGATTATCTTTAACTCTAATCCTAAATGGCTAACTTAAAATCAAAACTTTTAGACCCTTAATAAACAAAAATCATACCCTCTTATATACCTTTAAGCTCTCTTAAATCATAAATACACCAATCCTTAACAATATAAGCAAATTAGCCACACATCTTGATTAAAGCATACAAAATATACAACTTTAGCAATATGCCTTCACAAATCCAAAAATATAAGCTATAAAAATAAGATTAGAGGTTACAAAAATATCCAAAGACACCTCCTAGATGTATATTGATCTCTCCAACTTGATTATGGACTCTAACATAGCCCCAATTCATTAAGAACTAGCAGAAAAATCAAATAACATTTAAAGATGTAAGCTTAAGAACATGAATTTTTATAAATTCAAAAATAGAACAAATATATAAAGAATCAGAGTTAAAAAAACCCTTGTGATAGTTTAAAAACTTAGATGTATATCTCAGTTACAAGATCCAATAAATAGCAACTAAAAAAACACTAACACTCGAATTACAATTGTTTGAAGTCTATTAACTACTTAGAACACAAAAAGAGAGAAGGCAGAGCCTCTCTCTCAATCTCCAAATCTGATTCTCCTTAATTGAATGTCTGTCTCCATTGTTTTCTTCTATTTTTTAGCTCTAACAGACTCCCACTTGATACTAGAAGATAACAACATTGATGAATATCATGCCCAAGCTGTAATTATGAAGATATTAAGGTAAAAAAAAGATCGAGGAAGAGTATTTAAGGTTGAAAAACACCGTAGAAACATGAAGCGAGGTGCACAAGATATCATACACCATCATAAGGAGAGATAGGAGCTAGCGACAATGGATCTTACTATAGGGATCAACAATAAACCCACTACTAATATTGTGAAGTTGAGGTTCACCACAGTTAATTTTAAGATAACCTATGACATCATCTCTATGGTTGAGGCATCTTAGTTTGAAAGATTGCCTTTGGAGTATCCTAATAACCATTTGGAGACATTTCTAGACATATTTGACTTATTCAAGTAGATCGGTATGTCTGAGGATGAAGATAAGATGAGATTGTTCCAATTTTTTCTAAGGGACAATGTGAGAGCATGGATAGCCACTTTACAGTCAAGGTTTATTATCGCATATGACGAGTTAATGAAGTTGTTTCTAACTAAATTCTTTCCACCAGTAAAGATTGAAAACATGAAGATGAAAATCACCTTCTTTATTCAATATGAAAATGAAAATCCATATGAATCATGGGATAAATTCTGAGATATAATGGCAAGGTGTCAAAATCAAGGGTTCTCACATAGTAGTAGGATGATATATTCCATACCAAAATAGCACCTTAAAAAAAAGGAACATACATGTGATTGCAATGGGAACTTAATGAGAAAAACCTCTAGATTAGGCCTACAAATTGATAGAGGAGATAGCCACTAACATTTTTCAATATCATATGAATAGACATCTTAGACGGCCTACCGGGGAACTTACAGTAGCTAATTTAATAACACTCTCAACTCAAATAGATGTATTGACAAAGAATCTAGATAGTCCTATGTAAAGTGTGAAGGAAGTGTAAGCTCGTCTATGAAGAGTTGTATCAGTTGTGACGATTATGGTGGTTATTTACATCCATCTTCAAATTGTTAATTAGGGAACCCATTTGTACCTAAGCAAGAAAAGGCACACTATATAGGTAACTATAATATGTAAGGGGGCCCTTACTCCAATACCTATAATCTGGGATTGAGGAATCATCATAATTTCTCTTTGATTAATAATTATATGGCATAAACACAACCTTCTAATGTTTAAAGAGCACCACCTCTAGGATTTAAGGCCACTACACCTATACAGCCTGAGAGATCTAACCTTGAAGAATTTTTAACAAAGTATATCTCCATTAATGAGGTTAGGATGCAAAATCAAGAATTTATTATGCAAAATTAGTAGGTTATGATGAAAAATTAGTAGGCCTCAATCAAGAATTTGGAGAACCAAATGATAAGGAGAGGATTCTGGGTTTACTACGTTTCATTACTAAGACCAATCCGAGAGAGCATACAAAAGCAATCCCATTAAAGAGCAATAAAAGTTGAAGAAAGCTAAGGAGAGTAAGGAGGATGAGAGGATAGAGGATAGCAAAGAAGCAGAGAATAAAGAGACAGGAAAAGAGGGAAAGAGGGAACCAACTACAAAGGAGGATCATCCTAGGTTGATTACTTACTCGATCACTAATCTAATAAGGCTAAGCATACTAGTAGGTCTATCACAAACCACCAAAAAATAAACTTAACTAATCCTTACTATTGGTAGGGTGAGCTATGGTCAAATCCTCAAGGAGCTAAGGTGCAAATGAATTTTTATAACTTAAAAACAAATAATAAAGACAACAAACAAAAACAAAAAAAATAAGAAGAAACACAAAACACAATGAAATAGATAACAATACAAGAAAGATGGGCAAAAGATATATTCGGGATTTAGGACTTCTAATTAATCCTCAAAATATATAAATTATGATTAGTCCAAAATGCTAGCCTATAAACAAAAACAAGCTTTTGTGTCCTAAGTTCTTTCGATCCTAGATAAATCTAATAAGCTTTGAAAATATCCATAACTACGTAACAACCTAGAATAAGCTCTCTAGATTAAATGGCATAGTAGCTTTAAGTACTAGGGAATGACTAGCCTAAGCCATAATCTCATAAGCTCATATTGTGTAACTTAGAGAATTGGAATCCTAGACTAATTGGTTAAATTTACTTAAGAAAACAAATTAACATGTTACTAGTTATGGAAATCCCTAGAACTATTATGTATCACAAACTCGTTTCAAGAAATTAAACTAGAAATTATACCTAAGGTGATTAATCATATATATTAAATCTCAATTCATGTCATCTAACCTTAATTCTAATTCAATCTTGACCTAAATCATATTTCCCAATTGATTCCTAATCGATTCTCACAATTATTCATCCAAAATCCCATCAATATCTTCCCACCCAAGAAAACCTAAGCTACTATAATGAAATTAAACAACATAAAAGATAAACGAACAATAAATAAACCAACATAATGCAAATAAGAGAGACACTATTATATTAATAAAAATCAAATATTCATAACAAATTTAAACAAAACTTAAACTAAATACAAGAAAAAGCAATAGAAAAATAAAAATATAAGAAAAACATTAAGAAAGAAAGGCATTAAAGGATTAAAATAAGAAACCTGAACTGGAGGAAAAGAAATAACAAGAAAAGATACAAAAATCCTAAGAAGCTAAGAAGAAAACCTAAGAACTAAGGAAGACGATGGTGGAGGTTGCAAAAATGAAGCTCTCCTCTATTATGCTGCCTCTAGTCCTTTTATATACCTCTTTATTGTTGAACTAAAAGAGGTTCTACCTTATTTTGATAATGACAAAACATCTTTGTTATTGATATTTTTTCTTAAGTGTGTATAAATATAGGTTGATTGGAGTAAGAAGATTGATTGGAGCAAGAAGAATGTTGATTGTCCGGATAAATAAAGGATTGGTCGACTGAATACAAGTGCTGAAGGAAGCATCGGTAAACCGAAGGTAGATCAGTTAATTGAATCATAAAGATCGATCGACTGAATCAATGCCTTGAAGAGATATGCTAACCGAATGAACACATTGAGGAGATCAGCTGACCGAACGAATATCAGTCGATTGAATGAAGCTATCAGCCGATCAAATGAAGTAAAATTACAAAGACTAGTCGACGAAATACATACATCGGTCGACCGAATGAAGAAGATCACGAGCAGATTATGAGGAACAGTCATATTTCACAACGGCAACAAGATTTATCCAATGGTCTAAAATAATTAATTACTAAATGAACTTTGCAGATTTTGTCAATGAAGAAATTGATCACTAATTACACTATAAAGAGAAGATTTAGTCTTGAACATATACAATAGTTGAGAATGAGTTTATTAAAAAAGCTTAAGAGTTTCTGTGCTGTGTGAAGCTTATTCGTGTATTTATCTTTGAGTTTATTCTTAAGCCTTTAAAAAGAGAGTTAAGAGGTTATTCTTGAGCCTATAAAAAGAATTTGTCAAAAGGGTTATACTTAAACCTTTGGAAAATATTAAAGTTATTCTTGAGCCTAAAAGGAGGTTGTAAGTTATACTTTATATTTGCATAGCTTATTTTATATTCAATAAAGTACAAATTCCTTTTTATTTTATTTGTTTCATATTTGTTTTAGCTTCCGTAAATTTTATTGAATTGTATTGTGTATCCCCTACCTAATTTTTTAAGAACATAATTCACCCCCTTCTTAGGTATCATTTAGGACCAACAATTGGTATCAGAGCATAGGTCTCACTTAGGGCTTAAATTCCAACAAATTTGTGATGAAAGATTAAATGGCACATTTCATGAATTTTGTATGTTCTTCATATAGTTTAGATGGTCATAACCCACATAGAACATCTTTTTTATGGTAACAATTACATGTATTGGAAGAATAGGATGAAGTGTTACTTAACGAGAGAAAATACCGATTTATAGATGATGGTAACTCAACCATTTTATATGCCTAATAGACTCATAGGTAATGAAGTTATTTTAAAGAAATAAAATGAACGGAATGTAGAAGAGAAAAGATCTATTTCTTTGAATTGTAAGGCCTTGCATATTCTGTATTGTGGTTTAAATATGGAAGAATAAAATAGAATTTCAATGTGTGAAACTGCATATGATATATGGCATACTTTGGATATCATTCATGAAGGTACGAATCAAGTCAATGAGACTAAAATAAGTATGCTTACTCATAATAACGAAATGTTTAGAATGATGTATGATGAAACTTTTTCTACTATGTATGCACGTTTTAACAATATCATAATTATGCTAAAAGGTCTAGGTAAGATCTATTTTAATGTTAAGCTTGTTAGGAAAATCTTGATGTCACTACCAAATACATGGGAAATGAAGGTAACCACGATTCAAGAGGCTAAGGATCTACACACACCCATTCATCTAATGAAGTTCTAAATCATAATGAGCTACCATTTTCATAATAATTCTAAATGAATCCTTTTTAGAAACAGGAGAAAATGTCTCATTATAATTAATTCCATCTTTTTTAATATAACCTTTGGCAACAAGTCTAACTTTATATCTTTCAATATTACCATTAGAGTCATGCTTGGTCTTAAAGACCCATCTACATCTGACTCTTTTACAACCTTTTGGTAATTCAACAAGATCCCAAACTTGATTATCATCCATAGATTTTAACTCTTTTTTTCATGGCCTCTAACCATTTATTAGAATTTTTACTTTTAATGGTTTGTGAAAATAAAATTGGATCGTTATCGATGCCTAAATCACCTTATACTTCTTATAAATAAACTAGATAATCATTCGAAATAGCCGATCTCCTTTTATCTCTAAGATCTTCTTAATATAATTTCATATAAATCATTTACAATTGGTTCATTAATGATGACTGCATTATTTGGAGCTTGGTTATGCATTTTCAGTTCTTGATCATTTATTTGTTATTCTTGTAAGTTGTTAAAAATTTTAACAACTCTAGGAACAAACAATTAAGAAGAAGTTATAGGTAAGAAAACTTGTGTTTTAACTTTTTGAATATTCACTATGAGTGACTGTGAACTCCCACTAATTTCTCCATTTTCGATGAATCTAGAATTTCCAGTTTTAACAATTCTTGTACTATGATTAGGACAATAAAATATATACCCTTTATACTTTTATAGATAACCAATGAAAAAATCACTAGTTATTTTTAAATCTAATTTCTTTTCATGTGGATTGTATATTCATAGTTCTACCGGGCAATCCCAAATATGTAGATGTCTTGAATTAGGTTTCCTTCCTATCTATAGTTCAAAAGGTGTCTTCAAAACTACTTTATTAGGAACACTATTTAATAAATACATAATAATTTTTAATGAATACATCCACAATAATAAGGGAAAAGAACAATGACTCATCAAACTCCTAACCATATCCATTAAGGTAAGATTACGCCTTTCTACTACATCATTTTTTTATGATGTACCTACCAATGTGTATTGAGCACATATATCACATTTTTCAAGAAATTTAGTAAATAGGCGAGGACATTAATGACATCTATCATTCCTTAGTTCCTTATTAAAGATTGAAGCTGATGAATTACCCTTATACAATACATTCTTACCCTTTCTTTTTTCCTTTTTGAACTTCTTTCTAGCTCTTTGGTGACCCACTAGATTAATTAAGTGAATGCCTTATTTCTTGAACCTTGCTTCCTCTGGAATAAGCATACTTTGCAATTCATTCGCATTTCATTTGTCTTTAATAGTATTATAACTCATTTGGAATGGACCGTATTTAGGAGGTAAGGAATTAATAATAAATTGCATAAGGAAATTTTTACTCACTTCCATTCCCATGGATCTTAGTCTTATTGTTGTATTTAACATTTCAGTAACATGCTCATGTATAGTACGAGAACTATAGAACTTTATGATGGTTAACATACCCATTAAAGGTACAACAAGAGACTTATAAATAAAATCAAACTGAAAAATATCTTCAACAAACTTAAGATACTCCTTAGCATTTTCAGTTTTGGGAATTATAGCCTTAAGGTTGCTAGCTACAATCATTCGCATAAACATTAAACTTAGTCTATTTTATCTTTCTTAAGGTTTGTGAAAAGAATTTTCTTCAGTGTTGCTATATCAATAAGTGCAGCTAGCTTATCGGTTTAAAGGTCCAAGTCAAGACCTAAGATTCATAGGTTGAACTAAACTTTTTCACACCATTCATTAAAGTTAAACCTATTAAACTTTAGAATTAAAAAAGCTTGCAATTGAATAGCAATAGAATTATATGCTGCAAAATATATATACAAAATATTTATACGTTAGTACTTTGAATTATAATTTAAACATATAAATAAGATTAAATAAGAAATACATCAACAATACACATATATTGTGGTTTTCCTTTAGGTAAAAAAAATATACAAAATACATAAATTGATTCTTATATTATATTTACATAATTGATAATCATACATACTCTAATTAGATATATTTGTTATCTTTGGATATACCAAATATATCTAACCAAGTATACTAATTAATCATGATTATATTCATTAATATAAAATTAACTAATCAACCTTTGGATGATTCTTAAATATTTTAGTATCAATGAACTTTTGTATACTCATTCAATATACCATTATGTCATTTCAATCATAGCCATCACATTATCATGGATAACTATATATGTTTTAATTTGATAATTATAAAATTACTAATTTGGCCACTCTTGTGACTAATAAATTATTCATTATATAAATATCAGATTAAATAAACACTCATATAAGTCATAATAAGTTTAAAAATATAAAATACATGAAACTTTAAAAAAATCCATCAAAAGTCATTCGTCCATCCTTAATTCAATCAACCATTTCATACGGTGAATTTCCATCATGTGTGTAGCACCAAAAACAAACAAAGAACATTTATGTACATATGGGACCCATGCCAACAAACAAGGCTTTTCTTATGGAATTTATGATTATGTGAATCCTAAGAGATATACATGATAAAAGGGAAGTCTTGCTCATACTTCCATCCTAGGCTACACTTATCAAAACCATTTTTTAGTTTTTAATTATTATTATTATTATTATTATTTGTAAAAGGCTATGATGAAGAAATAGGCAAGGCTTTCCTATCTTCTAATGTCATATGTTTCACAAGCATTCAGGACATAAAATTTATGATAGATTTGTTTGTTTCCATAAAAACAAAACCACATCAACGATTGTGATCATTCACGCTTTTCTTTCGTAAAGATTATCACAATGATATATAATCTCGTCTAAACATATTAATGTTAAAACATGCATTCAAATAATAATATTTTATGTATATCCATAATCAAGATGATAAGAGAACCATAAGAAATCAAAATATAAGACCATAATGACTCTTTTATAAATTTCTTAAGTGGTAAATTATCGATTCTTAAAACCATGCTCTGATACCACATGTAATAATTTCATACATATAAAACTTGATCATGTAAAGTTAAATACATAATCTTCAGGATCTTAGAATCTAATAATTTTCACAATATCATAAGCATACTGTAAGTCCCCAACATATATGTGTGGGTCTTGAAATTTCTGGAAAGGGGATATGCAAAGGGGTTGCACGACATTCTAATTTTAGATTTTTTCCTCTCCATTTCACCTTCTTCATCCCATTATTTTTCATGTAAGAATATGTGGAAATCAAGTTGGTGAATCAAGCAAAGCTAAAGAGGAAGAGCAGGAAAGGCAATAGAAGACCTAATTTGTCAATTTTCAGGTTTGGGACTTCACTTAGTTGATGTGGAATTATTTCTTGGATGTTTATTTGGTATTATTTTGGTGTTATCTTGTATAAAATTGATTGAATATGACAAGAGAGTATTGTGTAGTAGAATTTTGTCAATGATTCGTTTGAATCAGTCACGTTGTTTGAGTCATAACTAAACCTAAAGAACCCCAAATTATGTGATTTTAATTGCATATGAAACCTAAGTCATAGAGTTAAATATCTAAAAGAGACTTTGATTTACTTCTGACTCTATGACCTTGAAAATTAAGGTAAAAAAAGGTGACCTGATTATGCCTTTATTTTGGAATAACTTGTGATATTTTACTTATATCTCATGATTTAAAAGTCCAAATAGCCTGATTATTGGTACTATAAAAACTAAATACAAAGGAGGAAATGTATAAAAGACCTTGAAACTTAGTTTTGACTTTTTTTGTATGCATTTTAAAGAAAAAATAGTGATATGAATGGAAAGAGAGTCTGTCACGACCGTGGCATTATTTTTGTTTATCCCAATCTTTTTGAATGTGTATGAAACCTTTCAAATACTTCCAAATAAATGCAGTAGGACTTATCATATGTGAATTGGGTAATTGAAAAATGAAATTTAAGATTGAACATAAAGCATTCCAAATATATATACATTTTATGATCTGAAATATATTTCATATAATTTATTGATATATGAATTGTGAAATTTTCAAATGGTTAAAGAAAATGTTATGGTTCCTATTATATTCTCTTGGTTATGGATATATAGGCATGCCTATAAGGTTACAATGCAACTTCTACAGTTTGACGCCATTAGTGTCCATAGTTTGATACTTTCGAGTATCCACAGTTTGATATCTTCGGATATCCACAGCACCCGTTATCCACACCCATAGGAAATGTGCAAGCTTAACACAAAATAAACTAAAGAGATATAGAGAAAAAAAATATAGTATGACAACATAAATAATTGGTATATGAATGGGCATTTTCATTTGTATTGATAATTTGTATCATTGAGTGTTGAATATTAATATTTTAACTTTAAAAGTGAATTTATGGTATATGAAAAAAAAATATTTAAGCATGTTTGCATTATTTATTTGATTAATTATACCATCCTTATTTATATTTGTGCAATGTTCATTAATGTATGTGCTTGACGGATAACTCCTGTGAGTGGTCATCCAATCTAAGTATTCCCCAACTAAGCGTTCAAGCTTAGTATAAGTGTTAATCCATGTAGGTCCAAGTAATAGGAGTGAGGGACAGGAAACATCTGCAGGGACTAAGGGCAACAATTAGAAGAAATAGTACTTTTGAAATGCGTTTTTAGTTACATATGATTGTATATGTAATGGTTAAAGGAAATTGTACGTTTTTGTTTGGATTATAATGTAAATGAAAAATAAAATGTTTCACATATACCTTAATCCAATTAATCCATGTGTTAACTTTAGAAAATTTGCATATTGGTCCTTCTTCCTCCTTTGCTTCCCACATAGGCCTACAATCTTATCAATTAATTTCATGCCCTTATATCTTAATTTTCTAATGTCATAAATTTCATGCAATTTGGTTACTTATTCAGGGAGTTATACCCAAAACACTACATTTTCAAAAAATAGGGCAGTAGTCATAACTCAAATTCAAAGCCGAATTCAAAAACCTTATAGGTACAACAAAGTTTCAGTTCCTTCATAAATATTTTAGATCTATGTCCTAGATTAAATTTCAATTGGAATTATCCAATTTGGAGGTATACAGACCAAGATATGGCCAAATTAAAAAGGTATATATATATCATTGAACTGAAATGCTCGTCATGAATGTATGTATAAGAAATTGGTTGTCTTATGTGTGGATAGTTGTAGGTTCCGTATAAGGGGTGTTACACATATCTTGATCTACAGTGCTTGTCGATGTTTTATAATAATCTCCAAACTCTTCAAAATACACTTAGATTTTGATTTCTCTCTCTTGACTTTTGTTTCGTGATTTTTTTCCTATGTCTTGATGGAATGATACGTGGAAGATTTGATAGGTAGAGAGAGGGAGGGAATAGTTATCTTGTTTTAAATTTTACACTACACCTCTTAATCATTATCTTTATTTTTACGCTCTATCAATATAAATACATCCAAATAATTATTTTAATTAAACCATTATCTTCATTAAAATAACTAATGGGATTTAATATACTTAAATGATTAAAGCAAAATATATGGGCCACTTAATGAAATTATCTAACATCCTATCCTTTAATCCAAGAAATACACAATCAATTAATTCTTATACTAAAAAGTAACACCTACTAGAGAAGTTTATTGCATCTTGATTTGATCAGGGGGTTTTAATCTAGAACATCAATAATAATAATTTTAGAGAAGTAATCTTAAATATTAAAAAGGAAGATTTTATTATTGCTATTATAAAAATCAATCTAAAAATGAAAATAAATATTTAGACAATAGAAATAGAACATTGATATTCACCTTTGATAATTTGAAAAAAAAAGCTTTACTTTTAACTACGAGATGCTTTTGAACAGTGTTTATAGTATCTTCATTACTTAATCCATTAATTATCTTATGACCAATTATAATGGCTGGCTTCTTTCCTTAAAAAATTACCATGATTGAAATAAATTTAAGAAAAATATAAGCAATAATATAAAATTAAAAATAAATATTGTTTTGAGTTTTTTACATATTTTTTGGTAGACAATTACGTTTATATTCTTAGTAATCACAATTATATGTTATAGCCAAGCCATGCTTTTTAGTTCATTTATAAATTGGATCGAACAATTGTACTTTATCCATCCTAGTTTTAGGAAATACTGATAGGGGTCAAAATTGATATGATTTTGATAGAGAATTTGATGCATTATGACCCTTATATTGTGTTTAAATGTTGAATTTATGTCCCATAATGTTTGATTTGCAGTTTGGAGCTTAAAAGATCAAGATTGGA
>JAOXYD010102812.1:0-11686 GCA_028565735.1 Pinacopodium congolense | reverse complement strand
GAGATCTCTCACAATTAAGTTTAAAACTTAAAAGAAGCACCTAGATTATACCATGCAAAATCATTTGAGGTAAATGTCTAACATGGTAACTAAGCGAAGAGATGTTGGTCATAAACTTTCTAATGAACAATAAGTGCAAGTGTTGATTCATTCATTACCTCAAAGTTGGGAGTATATAAAGATACACCTAACTTATAATAAGAGCATCAAGATAATAGAAGGTGTTGTGAGGAATATCATAGTGGAGGAAGAGTGTCTTGAGGCTTTCAAGATGTCCTTTGAACCCTATACAATTGCTTCTAGGTCACATAAGGCTATGAATAAGAAACATAACCATTATGGTAGGTATAAGTGGAAAAAGAATAAGAGATTCAACCACTCTACTCAGGACTCCAAGAAAGTCAAGTGGAATCAACAAGGAAAAGAAAAGTGTCCCTTCAAGAAGAAGAATATGAAATGAGTAAAGTACTATAATTATGGTAATAAGGGCCATTTTGATTAAAATTTCAGAAGAAGGTACAACTTTATAGTACAAACATTTGTTTAGTGAATGTTTCTTATTCTATTTTTCTAACTGAATCACATCTTTAGTGGATTGCATACTCAGAAAAAACTGACTATATAGTGAAGGATCAAGATTCCTTCATTGTTTTTCTTAAACTCCCATATGGCAGTCGATGGCTTTATATAGGTGACAATTCTAAAGTTGTTGTACAAGGGATTGGCACATACAAGTTAGCCATGCATGGTGGATGATCCTTCATCCTATGTGAAGTGTTACTTGCTCCACAGATTCATAGGAATCTTTTATTTGTGTTGATGTTGGTTATACTTGGTTCTAATATAAATTTCTACAGTGATGGGATGGATTTGGTTCTTGGATTTATTTATCATAGTCATGGTTTTATGTGTGACAGTTTTGTTGTACTGGATGTTTTGAATGAAAATAATAATATTAGTTATTTATTATTTACATCTAGTAATTCTAACATTGATGCAACTTTGTGACATGCTAGATTATGTCATAGTTGTCAAAATCGAATAAGTCAATTAGCCTAGAAGGACTTTTAGGTAATCTAAATCAAATAGATCTACCTACATGTGAACATTGTCTAGTTGGTAAAATGAAACAAAAGTAGTTTAGAAAGAGAACAAAAGCTTTATATCCATTTCAATTAGTTCATTATAATATCTATAGTTCAATGAATGTAAGGGCAAGATGTAGGACAGGGTATTTCATTACTTTTATAGATGACTATAGTTGTTATAGTTATGTCTACTTGATTTCTCATAAATTAGAAGCATTAGAATGTTTTATAAAGTATATGAACTTGGTTGAGAATCCACAAGATAGAAAGATAAAAGCAATTTGAATGGATCAAGGATAATAATACTTGTCTGATAAGTTTATGGCTTTATATGATGAAAAAATAATCCAAAGGCAATTAAAATTCCTAGAACCCCACAATAAAATAGCTTCATTGAAAGAAAAATAGGACGATAATGGAAATGACTATGTCTATGATGGCATAAATAAATTAACTAAGAACTTTTTGGGGTGATGCGTTGCTAATAGTCACTCATGTACTTAATTATGTGTCCACCAAATTGATGACTAGCGTACCATATAAGTTATAGACAGGTAGGAGACTTGATATGTCAAGTCTTACACCTTAGGGGTTGCAACCTATGTTCACAACCTTTCTCACAAACATGAGAAGTTAGACCCAAAAGGGAGGAAGAATATCTTTATTAAATACTCAGAACACATAAAAGGATAAGTGATCATTAATGAAAAGGTAATAAAAAGAGTAATTGAATTTGAATCACAAGAAGTAACATTCTTAAAGAATAATTTTCCCATATAGGGGAAATAAGTAAAGACATATTATTATATGAAACTCTTGATCAGTATGATTTTGTAATGAAGAATTAAGATGAGGAATTTCAATCCAATGCGAGCAATTTCACAGAAAGATTCCTTATGATGACTTATTAGAGGGGGAGCAATCAGATCAATTATGAATTTGTTTTTTATGAATCTTGTTTACTACAAAGTAATTGAGGAATAATTCTTCGATGTGGATTTAAGATCAAAATAAGAATAGCTAAGGAATGTAAATAAGGCTCTTACTGATCGTACGAAAGAAGAATGGATGAAATTAATAAAAGAAGAAATGACCTCTAATCAAGTATAGGACTTAGTTGATCTCCCAAAAGGGCGTCAAGCAATTAGGAATAAGTGAGTTCTCAAAATCAAGCGAAAAGCTTATGGAAATATCAAAAGATACAAGGCATGCCTTATAACAAAACGATATACATAATAGAAGGGAATTGATTATGAGGAAACTTTTTTACCTATTGTGAATTTTCTTCAATTCGTCTTATTCTGGCTATAGTAGCCAGTATAGATCTTGAGTTACATCAAACAGATGTAAAGACCATTTTTCTTAATGGAGAATTAGAAGAAGAAATCTATATGAAACAACCTGAAGGTTTCATCAAGGTAGTCTAAGAAAATAAGGTATGCCAATTATTAAAGTCAATTTATGGCCTCAAGCAGTCATCAAGACAATGGTACATTCATTTTCATAATGTAATTATTTCGTATGATTTTCAAATGATAGATGAGGACCATTGTGTGTATATTAAGAAATCTAAAGATAAATTTGAAATTTTATCTTTATCTATGGACGATATATTGATTACTTGTAATAATTACGTATTCATTAAGTAAATCAAAGATTGGTTATCATCTTAATTTGAAATGAAAAACATGGGTGAAGCTACATATATTCTTAAAGTTAAGATTCAAGAGATTATTCGAAGAGATTGTTATCACTTTCTCAAATGACATACATTCAAAGAATTCTTGAATGATTATTTATCCAAGATTCCAAACGAATTGGTAATCCTATTGCTACAGGTGAAGGCCTTAATAAGAGAAATTGCCCAACAATGCCACAAGAATGGAAACAAATGAAGACATTTCCTTATTCTAGTATAGTTAGACGTATAATGTACGCAACAATGTGTACAAAACCAAAAATTTATTGCGTTGTTAGGATGGTGAGTAGATATTAATCAAATCCAGGATATGAACATTAGAAAGCAATAAAGTGAATATTGTGGTATCGAAAAGACACAACAGACTATGCATTACGTTCTTAAAGAAAGAATTTACATATACAAGGGTATACAAATGCAGACTGGGGAGGTGTTTTAGATGAAAGAAAATCTACTTTTGGATATTTATTCTTACTCAACAATGGAGTAATGTCATGGAAAAGTAAGAACCAATCTTATGTTGTATTATCCATGATAGAAGCTGAATTTATAGCATTCTCAGCTACAATACAAGAGGTTGTATGGCTTCATCATTTCTTAGTACATTTAGGAGTCATTGATAACGAAATTGATCTAGTGACTATCAACTGTGATAATCAAGCTGTAATCACTTATACAAAAGATCCTAAGTTTCATTGTAATACAAAGCATATAGTTACCAAGTACAATTATATGAAAGATATAGTTACATGAAAAGAAGTGAATATGAAATATAAATCTACACGAGATATGATGGCTAACCTAATGACAAAGCCAATTTCCCAAGTTATATTCATTGACCATATAAAGTTACTAAGACTATGTAGATTTTGACATGTAATGACACTCATTTCTCTTTGTATGTTCACTCATTGTAATGTCGTAGTTGGATGGAAACATATGATGACGATTATACATTATGTATCATTTGATTCATGAATGTATTTGTTTTACATAAATATATTTTGGGATGAATCACAAGTGTATAAAATAAATTAAAGATTGACCCTCTCACAGGGACAATTACCTCTAGTGTTTATGATCACTAGAGATTAGGTAGGTTTAAAGTTTATTATATAGGTAATAATTAAGAGCATGAAACCTAAACTGTAAATACCGCAAGGAAATTGGTTCGAAGTGATTAAAAATTATCACTATATCTGTCTTCAATTACCATACATAAGTTTTGAAAAATTTTAAAGAAGATGAATGAACTCAATTTAAAATTTTAGTATGTTTAAACTATCATTTGTATGGTATTTGTTATATGAAAGACATTTAAGTTAAACAAAGTGGGTAAATACTATAACACATGACTCGTAACATGTGTAAAAAAATGACAATAAAAGGAAGTAATATAAGTCTCAAGATCTCATCTTACATTGTGTGAGACTCTTGAGGTTGAGAAGAACCTTATCAAATACCTTTGTGACTCTTGTCTAATTCTTGATAATTGAATTTAAGATTTACTACTTAAGATTATTACCAAAAGATCATGCAAGATGTGATCCTATGAAACAATACTAGCAAAGCAATTTAAATTTAATTCAAAAGAGAATTGAGAATAAAGGAAGGTTATGTAATTTAGACCATTGACTCGCATAAAAAGAGTTCATAGATGACCATTTTCTATTTAGTAGAGAAATTGAATACAACCATGACATAATAAAATAAATGAGAATAAAGGAATGAGAAAATGTGAGATATGACCTAGAGTATTATAGCATACAATATCTACTGAATGACACATAAGTCCCAAGATCGATTTTTTAATCGAGATGTCATATACTCCTAGTAGATATATGACCATGTGCTCTCGTTGTATACTTATCACATTGGTTATTGGAAAAGTATGAAAATTGTAGAGTTTCAATTTAATTAAAATCCATCATGTATGAGTGGGAGATGAGGAATAACCCATACACTTGTGAGGATTATATTGCCATTTATCATGTAATTAACTACCAAGAGTAATGAATTTTTTTAATTTAAATATATACGGCTTTAAATTCAACAAGATGAGATAAGTTAATCATAAAACATTTACAGATTCTCTGTAAAAGGATTTCTCAATTCCTTAACCAGTGGAATTTGACATCAATTTAAGTACGTAATTGTTGTTATATGTAATGCATATATCATGTTCTTGAATAAAGGTAATCTTTGTGATTTTTTCTTAGTATATCTAACAAGGAGAAATATGTCAAAGCTTTGAAAATTAAGAATAACCTTAGAGAACACAAAGAAACTAACAAGGATTTTTTTTGGCACACTATACTGCACTTTTTGATTTATATAATTCCAATGGTTTTTTCTTGTATAATTAGATCTCTAAGAGCTCTTTAATTCCATGATGTATCCATTTGCTTCTCCTTTTTGGGACTTCATGAATTGTGTATAATGTGTAGTTACAACTTGAACCATATTCCCTGTTGAATCATAGCCCATGATACACATTATAAAAATGTAGTTCTTATTAATGACAAACCTAAAGAAAGGAAGTTCATTCGTTCTGGTAAAATGCAATTCATATACTTGATGCCACCCACTTTAATTTGAAGAAATTCACTAGTTAGGGGCTTCAAGTTGAAGGAATTCAAGCTTCCTTTCAAATTGACCATTTTCAATTGGAGGAACTCGAAGTAAGCCAATGTGCTTCAATAACGTGTCAAATATCCTTTTTAAAAGGGTTAAATCTAGCTCTCTTACGGCTACTTTCTTCTCTCTATTTTTTGGGCCTAAACAAGTTCCCAAGTGTCTATAATAACTGCCTAAATATTATTAAAAACTTTATTCTCGATTAAATAGAATTGAGAAAATTAGGTTTCTTGTAATTGAAGATGGGAGTTTTAATTGTACTTATGTGCATTTCTAAATAGTTTTTCAACTTTAAAAGCTACTTTACATTTAGTTTTTTTCCTAACATTAAATAAGTATTATATGGTTAGTTAGTACCATTAACACTTTAAAGAAACAAATTTAATTTTCAAATTATATTTCAAATAAATTAAAATTTTATATATTTTATTAATTTTTATAGGGTAACATATATCTGAAACCTATTGTACAAAATATATTAATTAAATGTTTAAAGCTTTATTTTATTAGAAGTATAATTCACTAGTAACTCTAATGTTAATTTTACTCTTATAGAACATCATATAAGTTAGTTCCATTAAACGTTGTCTTACATGTAAATTTTAATAAACTAAATATAAAATAGATAAAAATTTCAATGTATTTATTAAATTTCTAATGAAATAACCGTCTAATCAGAAGGTATTATATCAAAAATTTTACTTTTGTAAGTATGAAAACTTTACCACCACTCATTAACACTGTAAATAACTTTTTAGTTTACCAAAAATAAGCAAATTTATACAGCTATAATTTTTAAAGAAACAATGATGGCCATTAATAGTACCATTTAACTCCTAAATAGACGATTGTAGTACAATAGTGGTTATTAACAATACCGTTCTAACAATGTCGTTTTACATTTGAATGTAAGCAACAATACAATGGTGACTATTAATCGACGTCATTCTCCCCCTTGAATCAAGTGTCATTTTACTTGTATTTGGGAAAAGATTAAGATTCTAATTCTTAAGCCATCTTTCCTTAGTTTTTGTGTTGTATCCTTAGTTAGTGCGTTGTATAAATGTAACATTTGCATATCTTCCTTATTTAGAGTCATTTGAATCCTAAATTTCAAGTTATTTAATTTAGTTGACATTGTAATTTGTTTCTATAGTAATCTCTAGTCTTAAGTCTTGTACTATTTATATACAAATCTTTCCCTTATAGAACAAATAAGATTAGCTCATACAATTTTATATGGTATGAGAGCTATCGAGTTTTTCAACCTTCATTATTAAGAATTCTTGCCTTTGAGCAATGTTCTTTGCCCCTTCTTTGTATTTTAAGGCGGCTTAGTTACTATTTTTCATTTTAAACTAAATCTTAATTCCATTCATTCATCATGTCAACCTTAGAATCACTTTAACTAACAACTTTAATCTAATTCAGAAATCCAATTCAATTCAAAAAATTGGAAACTTGCAAAATATTCAAGCCTCCTACATGCTTAATGGAAAAAACTAACTTAAATTGTCTCAATTCATCTACACCTACCTCAAAAGTAAGGGAAGACTCAGCCACATTTCTAGATAAGGATCAATAAAGGATGAGTTAATTTTTAAAGTTGGGGACAAAGAGGATTGTATGATAATGCCCTTACTATAGAATTATATGGATCTTAAGATTAGTGACACATGTTGTTCTTAAAAACAATAAAAAAAGATTTGGGAATTTATTTGTTATACATATTCAAAGGCTCACAATGCTACTCAAGTGTATGAGATCAAGGTTAAAATTGAGCGAAAAAAAGAGACAAATCGATCACATAATATGCAAATCTACTATAAAATTTGTAGAAGGAATTGGATCACTAATATTTATTGAGATAAAGTGTCTTGAGGATGTGCCATCTTAAAGAACTTTATTAACATCATTTTTTAAAAGAGATGTTAAAGATTACGTTTATAATCTCTTAGCTAGATTAAGTTCTAAATTTGATTAGGTAAGAGTTCAAATCCTTGGAAAAATGGATATCCCTTTACTACAAGAAACAATTTTCATTGATTCAACCAAAAGAAAGTAGAAGGAGTGTTGATGGTTCAACATTTATATAAAAATCAAGATGTTAACAGAGAGGTAAGAATGATCTACCAAAAAACCAAAGTAATGAAATCCAATGGAAGAAGAAAAAGGACAATCTATGGTGCACATATTTTAATCAAGGCATATAAAGAAGTGCTAGATGTTAAATGATAAACCACCAAGCCAAGAGTAGGGAAACAATGTAGACAACAAAAGGTACAAGCAAACAAGTAGAGAAAAATAAAAATAAGGATAAGATATTAGTATTTAACAATAAAGAAATTAAAAAACTTATGAGTTTTGTTAGACTCCCAAGAGAAGCCTTATAGTTTCTGTAGAGCTTGTTCTCTAACTCTCTCAAGTAAAATATCATTCTCTCTTTGTATGATTGCCTTAAATAAATTTCATACTAATTTTTAGATCATGGACTCTAATTCCACTAATCGTATAACTTTTATGTCTCAACTTTTCCACAGTTATACTTTATGCTCAAGTGAAAAAAAAAGATTATAATTATAAATAGCTCTTTAGTCATTGTTGCAGGTATTAGGGATGTACATATCACATCCACCATTATTCTCTAAGATGTTTCATATGTTCCAAAACTTTTAAAGAGTCGTATACGCTTTCAAAAACTTACCTGTGACCTTAAATACTATGTCATGTTTTCTCCATTTTATTATGTTTTATAGCATTAAGGTTTGAGGAAGAGGATTGGACTTGCTAAGAAAATGAGTGTTCTTTACTACCTTAAGTTATCTTTGAAAGGTCAAAACGACTTATCCCTATCTTTCCTCAGTTTCACAAAAACAAAAACAAAAAGATACCATTCCAATATACCACTTAAATCTAGGTTGACAATCATTTAAGGTTCTTAAGGTCATGTTTCCCCATTTATTTTCAAGGTTTATAATTGTTTAAATTCCATTGTGATGTTTATAAGTTATCAAAACGCACTCAGTATTTTCCTATTAGCAATAAATGAAGTTCTCAGCCTTTTCAATTAATCCATAATGATATTTGGAGGCCTTTAATTTTACCCAATATTTCTGAAACTCAGTTAATTATATCCTTAATTGATGATTATATCAAGTTATATAGATCTTCTTATTAAACAAAGATTTGATATAAGAGAGTCTATAATTAATTTCAATTTAATGGTTTAAAACCAATTTAGGGTTTCAATAAAAAAAACCTTGGGATAAACAATGCTAGAGGCTATTTTAACTAGATTTTTTCATCCTATTTTTGGTCTAGATAATTTATCATATATGTTAGTCCCTATGACACTTAAAAAGAAGGATGAATTAGAGGTCCTAAAAATTTCTTCTAATTTATTCAAACTTAAGTTCACCAATTTATCTATTAAGCACAAATAAATAAATTTCCAATATAAACAATTGAAATAACAATTAAAAAATTAAAAAATGTAAAAGTGTATAGAAAGAAGAATGTAAACAATTTATAATAATTCAGAGATGTCCACTTTCTCCTATGTCCACTCCCTAATAAACCTTATTGGGAATTTTCACTATAACAAAAGAAATGCAATGTTAGTACAAATATCCTTTTTTAAGATTCAAGGATAATATTTCACTCTTCTTTTTCTAGATTTTAGAATAACCTTTCAATTACGCTCCTTTTTCTAAGGCTTAAGGACAACTTCACAGTACTCTTCTTTTTAATAGCTCAAGGATAACCAACTTATAATTTCACTCACAATATTTTCTTCTTCACAAATTTCACTTCTCACAAACACACTTCTTATAAAAACACCTTCCAAAATATGTCACTTTTTACTCACCAAGGTGTTTAAGAGCTCACACTAAAATTATGAATGAATGCACATAAAGAAACTCACAAAAACTTCACGAAACCACAAAAAACTCAACCAAAATCACAATTCAGGGCTTTTAATCTTCAATCCCTTTATAAGAATGTTTCATACATTTCTTGGATATAAAACCACATAAATGACACATATTTAGAGCCTCCCAATTGTTGCTCTAACATCTCTTAACAAATATTTTCATTTATTGCTTTTGCCTAAAATTAACATTGCACATCTTGATTGGTCTACTAGTTCAAAATGAACATTGCACATTTCGATTGGTCGAACAGTCTCCACTGGTCAAATAGTCTATTTATAAGACTAGTTTTTCAACCATTTTCACTTGAATTCATCTCCATTTAATTTCTAATCAATCCTTAACTCATCCAAATACATTTTAACACATTCCAAACATGACTAAACACATCTTAACACTATTTACTTAAATCAACTCAATCACACAACTTAACACACTTATATTTGTCCAATTTACCAAATTTCCTTAACATATATCATACACTCATGTTCATCCAATTTACCAATTTCATTAGCATTTATCCTAACATTTTCAATTTCAATAATATCACGTTCAATTATCGCATTTCTTTAACTAATTAACACAGTTCCTTAACATACAAGTCATGTCAATTTTACATACATTCATTTACTCACAACTTAACCAAATCATCAATTTGTACATATACTCATATTAATCGAATACCAAAATCAATTTCATCCATCAAGAGGATATTGACAATAATCACATATAACCTCTCTTGATTATGCATCTTATAACAAATCACTAATCATGAATGCAATATGCATGATGTGAGCCCTTTAAGTACCAAAATAAGACTAAGAAGAAGACTTATAACAAAAATTACATAAACAACTTATTAACTCCTACTATATTGAATCTTGAAAACACTTAAATCTTCATCATTTCCTCATAAGCTCCCCATTAATACTTCATAACCAAATTCTTTCACATTTCAAATTCAACATCTATCTTTCAAAATTTTAAAACACAACAAAAGTATCAGTCCAAATATTGTTTTTTCATCATCAAAATAAGATGAACCCTCTTTAGTTCAATGATCTCTCCCTTTTATATGATGACAAAACCATGTGATATTATGAAGTATAAAAAATAAAAAATATTCACAAATCATTCCAAGACATCTAATATCACATAGTCATTATGTAATCCTACATATATTACTGCAAGCAACATAATTAATTCATTTTAAAATTAATATCAAAAGGATAATTTCAAAAGTCATTTCAAAGATTCAACATTCCCCAAAAAAAGTGAAATAAGTGTCAAATTTAAAAAAGTGACTAACTCCCTATAAATTTATCATAATTATGTAACAACTCCCATAAAATCAAATCCAACACATTTTAATAAGTTTCAAAAAAATTATCAAATCCATCTCCCCTTACGTTGGTTAAAAACTCCCTTAAATTCATCCATTATAACAAAAATTTTAAAATTTCTACTATATAATGTCATACTTAAATCTCTCCCTTTTTGGAATAATTAAACAAGTAAAAATAAATATTCAAACATGTTAAAAAAACGTAAATAAAATCAACACATATCATAAAATTTAGTCTATAAAAAGATTAAAAAATTATAACTATGAAACAAGCATTTAAAAATCATAAAGAACTACCATCTATAATGCTTATTTATCTTCTAATCATGTAAAATCTATCCTCACACCTTATTTTAGCGAAAATGTTCACTAATTAATGCATGGTATCAATAAATTCAAGCTCAATATTTTCATTGTGAACATGATCTCTAATGAAATGATGCATAATCTCTATATATTTTGTCATATAGTGTTGAATGGGATTATTTGTTAAGTAAAGTAAACTTTTATTACTGTATCTAATGGTTATTTTGTTAAACTCCAAATCATAATCCTTCAGTTGTTGTCTAAATCATAGGATTTGAGTGTAATAACTACAATGGCTACATATTCTGCTTTCACCATGGATAATGCAACAAATTTTATTTTTTACTAAAGTAAGATACTAATGCATTACATAAAAATTTACATGCATCAGATATACTCTTTCTATCTAATAAACTGCCAGCATAACCTGCATTTAAATGCTCAATTAATTTTGAAAATGTATTCCTATGATACCAAAGTCTTAGGTTCAATGTACCACACAAATACCTAAGGATATGTTTAATGGATAATAAATGAGACTCTTTAGGACATACTTGAAATCTTGCATATAAATACACATTAAACATAACACTAGACTTACTTATAGTCAAATACAATAAACTACTAGTTATATCTCGATATTACTTAACACCAACTTCCTTACCATCCTTATTTTTGT
>JAOXYD010102792.1:0-11686 GCA_028565735.1 Pinacopodium congolense | reverse complement strand
TCAAAGACTTAAACATTAGTAAGAATAATGTTTTGTCATCATCAAAACACATGATTAGAACCACCTTGGTTCAACACCATAAACCCCTCTCTTCATCGGTTCGATGTCCGATCCGGTATAAGAACTTCTGATACCATCTTTTTTTTTTCTTGGCGACCATTATGTCATGGTGATGGTAAGGTTCCTTCTTTTAATGTATCAACTTTAGTTCTTAGAAAGACAATGAGAAGATTTACTATAATTAACATATCAATTATTTTCATATGCACATCCAAAGCACCCTTTCCATAAATGTACCCTCTTACTTTAACTTTTCTACCCTTCCACCTTATATAAGATGTGATGCATCCTAATAACTTCATCCTTCTCCTCCTACTAAACCATTGCATAAACTTCTTCCTTCACCACTACACCTACTAGCTACTCTAATGCCTCCATCTCATTTCCTCTCATCATAATTCTTGAGCACTTCTATCACAATGTTAGTATTTTTCAATTTATTTTTTCTTAAAATTAACTAAAATTAATAAAATCATTTTTTAGACCATCAACATTTTAAACTCTAATGTACACTATTGTTTTCCATAATGATCTAAAAATCTTGCAACTCTCAAAATGACATAATAAAAAACTAAAGGAAAAAATATAAATCATATATAATAGAGCATCTCCTTACCTCCTTATACAGCACTCACTTTCTTCTTCTTGTGATCTCCATTTCTATTAGAATTTTCACTAGATGGCAAGCTTTAGTCATGAAATAAGTTGTGGAAAGTGACAATATTCATAACTCCTTTAATCTCATTATCAGAAGGTTCAACTACCACCAATGCTTGATTATGCCATACAAAAAGATTAAAAAAAAAAAAGAAGGAAACTTGTACCATAATTATAAATGCAACATATAGTATCAACTGATTAAAGAAAACTGCATGCATCAAACTAAATAAATCTATAATTTATATCTAATAAACCACCTTTTATAGATGTTGTTTAATATGTTTCAACTCCATATGCATTCTCTTCATCATCTTCTTTTTTGTTTAATATTATAGTGTGTTTCTTTCTTAATTCGCACCTTACGACTAACCTAACTAGTTTTTTGTAACAAAATAAATTTCATTAATAAGAAAATGAAAAAAGATTATACAAAGGAGCTATTTAAAGATCTATTAGAAGAAGCTAAAAAACTAGGAGAAATATACAAAACTAGAAACATTCATTTAGTTGCAAAAACAAGAGTGGACTATTGGTATTACATCAACTAAATCAGTCAATTTAAAAGCAGTTACTTTTGAGTTACTAAATAGAGTTTTCCTTTTGTTTTTTTTTATTTTTTTCTAGTTCATAGAAATCCTCTGAGTGTGCTAATTCTTCTATCACTTTTAACATATTCCTTTTCCTCTTATCTTAGTCTCTCTTATAGTGCTTGTCCCTCTTCCATTGTTCAAGGTATTCCTTAATATCTTCTAAGTTGTCCATGATGGGTTCCTCTGTTAAAGAGGAGCAGATAGGTTAGCTTTCTAGAGAACTTGAATTGCTACTACTGGTTGATAATGCATCTAGATCTACTCCCATCTCAATAAGTCCATTTTTATTAGATGTTGTAATTCCAATCAGTAGAGTCCATTAGTGTCTCAACTTTCTCTAGTTTAGCCTTCTCTTTTTCCTTTAACTTAAAGGCACCTTTAGGCGGTAGGGAGGATCTTACTGCAATTCTTCACCACCTTCCATATTGTTTTAGTATAAACTTGAATAGTTGGTGCCTTTTTTGGTTTCATAAGGAGGATAAACTCCTCACCAAAATTTGTATCTCATCTCCATTACATTAAAACAAAGCTAATTGAATCTAATCTAGTCCTCTTATTACGAGGGTTTATTCAAATTGCCACACTAGTTAGTTTCCCGGATGGCCTTTTTAAGATTTTATAACTAGAACCTACAAACAAGCAAAAAAAAATGATAGCTACAAGTAAAATAAAAAGATTATCCGTAATAAGATAATTCTGTTTTGATTTTGAAAGGTAGATATCTATAATAAGGTTGATGGCTTTTGAGACAATGCCTTGCTGAGAAGCTTTCGGATCTTTAAAAGTTCTTTTATTCATTTCTTGCTAAATTATATAGACAATTAAGGTTAGGTAAGTTTTGAGGAGTTAGGATAACCCAGAGATTTTGGTGTTATAGCTTAAAATCCATTAAAGGGTAGCATAAAGGGATAGGGGAGGAGTAAGTTGAGGGAGGAGACAATGAGCTAATATAACATTCTAAATAGGCTGAGAAAAAGGACAGATAAAGACAAGATGATTAATTGATTCATGGTTTGTATTTCATAATGCACACCGGTTTGGTATGTAAAGATATTAAAATTTGTTCATGGTGGACAGTTTATCTCTACAAGCTACTAAAGAATGAAATTTTGTCTAAGAAGGACAATTTTATGCCATATAAGTTTGCTTTAAGGGAGGGTAGGATAATTTGTAGGATTTTGTATACTAAGGAGTTTGAATATTTATGTAGGATGAGGCATCCATTCAAAGCGTATTTTTTTAATAAGGAGTTAGGTTGGAAAGGGATAGGTTTTGGAATAGGGATTTTAAAATTGGACTACTAAGTTGGGCCAAGACCAAGTGGTATTTGTAATGATGGCAGCCACTTTGGAATTTAAAGGAAGACCAAATCTATATATTTCTCTTAGAGAGTAGATATTACTGAGGATGTCAATAGGATACTAAGGATCATGCCAAAGGAGAGTATCTTTCCCATTTTTAATTCTTATCTTAAAATGAGGTTGGAGTTCATTCTTAATTTAAAGAATCCTTTTCCAGCTCCAAGTATTACTTTCCTTAGGTTTCATACGCCAAATTTTTTTATTTTTTGTGATTATATTATGGAACCATTAAACCAAAAGGGAATCTGAGTTGTTAGTGAGATGATCCATATGTTTTGTTGAATTAAAGAAGATTCTAACTTACAATTTTTGTGATGACAAAACATATTTGTCACTAATAATTTACTTTTTTGGTGTATTTTGAAAGATAAGAATTTGGATGATGTGCATGAGCACCTTTTAGAGCTTAAAGAACATATATTTGAATAAAAGATGGAGTTTAAGAGGAAGTTAATTCATAAAGACAATAAGAGATCAAGTGATGAAAGAGATTAAGATCAAGAAAAAACTTGAATAGGTTTAAATTTGCAATTTTGTTTGTAAATCTTTTCTTGATCTTTTCAATGTTTTTAAGGGCTCTTCATGCATATATGCATTACATTTTGAACAAATATTACATGATCATTTGCATTTAGGATTTTTGCATATGCCTTGCATATTATAAATTATACATAGAATGCTTCATAATTAAGAAGAAGTTTTAGGAAAGGTTTTTAAAAAACCCCCTCTTTATATGTTCAGATATCTTATAGAAAATTTTTAGTGTGTTATAGTCAATTTTTTGTAATAAAAATGGTCTTGAGATGTTTGAAATTTTTTTAAAATTTTTTAAAAAGATTTTAAATTGTATATGTTTTGATAAAGTGCATAAACTTCGATAAGCTAAGAAATATTTTGTTTTTCAATTTAATTGTAACATCTTGGTATCTAAAATAACTTTAGGAATGTTTTATAACTTATGTAAATTGGTTTTAAAGTAAAAGGAATAGTTTAGATATTTTTTGGAATTGATTTTGAAATAGAAAGTTTCAAAATATAATTAAGGTTTCACTGATTAATAAATTTTAAAGTTATTGATTTCAATTGAAAAGTCTTAATCATTGAAATCTTTTTAGGGAACATTTGAAACTTGGTTGAAGTTATTTTTTATGCAAAGAAATTATTTTGGAATGTTTAAAAGTTATTTGGAATTAATTTTGGAATGAAAAGTTTCAAAATGTGTTTAGGACATATTTGGTTTTTTATTTTAATTGAAAGGTTTTAGGTCTTAAAAATGCTTTGAGGATCTTTTAGAATTTTTTAAATTGATTTTCAATGAAAATAAATTAGTTTTGGATATTTAGAAAGATTGAAAAGCTTCTACAAAAGTTGAAAAATTAATCTGCAAAAGTAATTATCGACCAATGTTAGAGATTGGTTGATCAATATATTGGAATTTGGGGAGATGGTTAACTGATTTCATCTAGTGGTTGATTAGTCAAGAGATGGAAATGCATAATCCCTGGTTGGAAAGTCTGTCTAACGACTATTTTAATGGGTCTAATGGTCAGAAAGTGTTTCTAATAAGTATTTGAATTAAATAAGTCTATAAATACATGTTCTAAGTATTGTGAAACATTATTTATATCGTTAATAAGTTGAACGAGTTTTGGGGTGTTTTAAAATGAGTTTTTGAGTTAAATGAACTTGAGAGAAATTGTGAAGTTTTTAATCTTACATACATTGATTCATTCAACCCTTGTACTTTGTTTTGATCAAGAAAGATATAGTAAGTGTGTTTTTTTATTTTGATTTTGGTTTAAGTTGAGCTAGGAGGCTTGTTTTTTAAGATTTAATTTATTGTAAAATAGTTACTCAACACCCTTGAAAGAAAAGAAGTTATAAGGGTTTCACTATAAGGAAAATTGATTATAGTGAAACTTTCAAATGTGATGTTGGAGAGTAGATATAGAGAAATAGTTAGTTTGTTGAACTACTATAAAAATTGGTTCCACTCTCATTTCCCTATAATCTCTTAATTTATACAAGTTTGTGGTTGTTATTAAATTGCTAGAATTTTAATTATTCAATTGAATTATCATCATCATCGTTATATAAATTGAGTTATAGTTAGGGATTGCATATATCTCATTAAATTTGTTTTAGGTTTAAGTTTAGAAAATTTTTAAACATCTAATTCACTCACTTCTTATGTGTCATATAGGACTAACATGTTTTAAGAACTAAGATAAATCTTACTTACCTTTGGGAAAAACATGCAACTACCAATGTTACCATTCTTACCATCCCCATAATATTTCATACACCTATCTTAATATGTAATTGTTTTCCTTAAAAAAACAATCCAACAAGATCTCCTCCTAATTGTATATTTTTAAAAAAAAGTTCACATATCTATCATTTATACATGTGACTGCAATGAAAGAATATATGCAGTTTTTGGATAGAGGAGAATTCTTATTGCAATTAACATAAAGATCTATATGAAATATTTTGAAAGGTGATAAGCTTATAATGAAGGTAATAAAAAAATTTATAATGGATACTCTACTAAAATTAGGAGAGGATTTTGAAATTCTAAATAAGAACTTTAGTAACAACTTAAAGATGAGAAAGACACTCTTAATGGTAGAGGAATTCTCACTTGTAATTAGTACTCAAATCAACTCATCTTAACTTGTTGTTACAAAAGGAGAAAAACTCTTATTTATGATACTTAAAGACTAACTAATATCCACCATTAAGTGTTTAAGATATTTCTAAACTTAAGTTATTTTTACAAAGTATGTAGATATTTCTATAAAGTATCTAGGTAATTAGGATATATTTCTTCAATGTGTCTAGATATTGGAAAGGTACTTTCATATAAAGGTGTTTCTAAACATCTTCTAGAATTTTGGTTATACTTCTTATCCTTTAGACCTAGATAAGTATCCATTTTAGTAACCCAATACATAAAATCCAAGACAAGTTTCTATTCCAACACCCCTTTAAAATTGGTTTAGTAACTCCAAGCTAACTTCTAAGCTTGATGAAGATATACTTCTTTAAAGGTTTTGTGAAGATATCGATTACTTGGTCTTGTTTAGAATTTAGGTTTATACTTCTTATCCTTTAGACCTAGATAAGTGGCCATTTCCTTGACCCAATACATGAAATCCAAAACAAGTCTATATTATAACATCCAACCCTAAAACTTAGATTGGTAACTCCAAGGTAACTTTTAAGTTTAATGAAGATTTCTTTCTTCATGATTGTCAAGATATCGACTACTTAGTCTTAAGTCTTCCCATACTTTATCACTACTTCTTTTCTCGCTTTGCATTCTTTTATGAAATGGTATCTTGTATCTATATACTTGCTTCTATCATAGAAAATTGGATTTTTAGCCAAGACTAATGTAGACTCGTTGTCAATAAGGACTTCCATAGATTCTTCTCATGGTATATAAAACCCATTCATTAAAATCCTTAGCTAAATGGTATGACAAGCACTAGAGTTAACAACCACATACTCAACTTCGAAAGTAGAGAGGGTAACAATAGGCTACTTCTTATAACTCTACGTGAAGGTATTACCTCCCATGTAAAATACATAACTAATTATGCTTTTCTATCATTAACATCTCTAGCCTAATCATTATCACAATAGCTAAAAAGTTTGAACTCATTGAATGGTGAGTAGAGTAAGCCATAATCAAGTGTAAATTTAATATAGTAAAGGATCCTTTTATCCACTTTCAAATGTGTGGTTGCAAATGACTTCATGTATTGGTTAATAAGTCTATATAAAGGATTTCAAGTGTTGTACATATCAAGTAGTGTAAGCACCTAACAAAATTTTTGAATAGTATAGGATCTACACTTTCTTCTTCTTCATGCTTAGACAATTTAAATCCAAACTTAATATATGTTTCAACAAGCTTGCATTCATCCATCTTGAACTTCTTAAGCATGTCCCTTGTATAGCCTTTTTGTTATATGAATATGCCTTCCTCCTTTTGCTTTCCTTTAACGCCAAGATAGTAAGGAATCAATCATCTCAAACTTCTTTGTCATTATGCCTTTGAATTCTTCAGTCAATCTTTGATTTTTACCTGTGAAGATCAAATCATCTACATATAAGCAAATAATTAAGATATACCAATACTATTCTTCTTTTTATATAGTGCATGTTCATGTGGGCATTTTTTAGGATTAGTGTCTTGAAAGTATTTTTCAATTATACTAGACCATGCCCTTAGCACTTCCTTTAAATCATATAAGACTTTTTTTTAAACTTCAGTACTTTATCTTCATGCCTTTTCACATCATAATAAAAGGTTGTTCTATATGGACTTCCTCATTATGGAATCCATTTAAAAATGCTAAATTTACATTGATTAATCTTCCACTTATTTGTTCTCTCAAATAAAAAATTAATCTAATATTTTCTAAATGGGTAACGGATGTAAATAACTTTTTATAATTAATGCTGAACTTTTATTTGTAACCTTTTACCACTAGCCTTAACTTATATCTTTTTATCTTTCCTTGAGAATTCTTCTTTACCTTGTAAACCCACTTTACTTCAATTGTTTTTACTCTTTCGAAAGTGTTACAAACTCCCATATGTCATTTTGTATGATGGCATTAATCTCCTCATCTATAACATTTCTCCATTTTTATTTTGGTTGGCTTATTCAAAATCAAATTGTACATAATAAATAAAGAAATAAAATAAAATAAAATCATTTTGATGGTATTTTATATCAATAATGTCTTGTAAATCTCTTTTCTTTCCCATTCTTTTGTCCTCCAAGAATGATGGTAAAAAGTCAATGTAAGATAATGCAATTGGTGAAGTGGGAGTTGTAGTGGGCTCTTATGCTTCTTCACTAGCCTGTATTTTCAATCATTAAAAGAAGGAAGTCATAATTATTTCTTATACATCCCATTGCCATGTACTTTCTTCATCAAAATTTATATCTCTAATAATGATCATTTTTCCATTGCTTTTATTGATAATCTTATAGCCTTTTGAGCTTCGATCATAAACCAATGAACATAAACTTCTCACTCTTGTCATTATGTTTTGATCTCATTTCATCTGGTATATGGACATGGGCTATACTTCCAAATGCCTTAAGTGTATAATGCTGAGTTTACATCAACTCCATGCCTCTTATGGTGTTCTTCCATGTATACTACTAAGTAGTGAGTGATTGGATAAGTAGACTACACCATTCTATGACTTCATCTTAAAACTCCTTAAGCATCATTTTATTTTTTGATATGCTTCAAGACATTTAAATAATGGTACTATTCTTTCTCTCTACTACTATATTTTTTATGGAGATCTTGTACCATTAAAGGATGAAGAATTCTATGATCTTCACAAAATTTATTGAACTCTCTTCATGTAAATTCTCCCCCTCTATCAGATCTCAAAGCCTTGATATCACATTTACTTTTTTTTCCTTAATAAATTCCTTGGAACATTTTATAAACACTAAATGCCTCTAATCTCTCTTTCAAGAAATATGTGCATGTCTTTCTTAAAATATCATTAATAAAGAGAAGGAAGAATCTATTCTTATTAAAGGAGAAAGGATAAATTAGACCATATATATATCGATGTCTATAAGTTATAATAACTCTTTGGCTCTTGTCATGGCCTCCTTTTAAAAGCTTTCTCTTGAAACTTTCTAAGTAGGCATCACTTATATAATTGATCCCAGTGATCGATGGAAGGAAATCCTTTCACCATTCCTTTCTTACTCAATAACTTTAATCCTTAAAAATATGTAAGCTTGAAAGCATTTTACCATATTATTTTGAATGTTAATTGAGAACATTCTACTTCTTGTCACTGGCATTATGGTAATCAAATTATTTCTTTTATCTCTTGTTGAAAAACTATGATCTTTACGGTTAATATCATAGTCTTTTGCTAAAAATTTTCTTAAACTTAATATACTATTTTACATATTTGTAACATAATATACCTTTAAAATAAACTTATAACTTCTATCCTTTAAACAGATTAATATATTACCTTTTCCTTTGAAAGGTATCTTGAATGCATCTCCAAATGTAATCTTGTCACTTATGGACTCATCAAGTTCCACAAACTTATCTTTGCTCCTATACATATGGTTTCTAGCATTAGCGTCCAAGCACCAAGTGGTCTTTTTTATGTCTTTCTCTCCTTTGGAAGCCAATAATAAAGTGGAGTCTTCTTACTTCTCCTTCTCAACATAGTGAGCTTTCTCTTCAACATAGTTAGAAGCATTTCTACATTTTGAAGCAAATTGATAAAATTTGTGACAATTAAAACACTTAACTTGAGATTTTCCATACCATTAACCTCCATCAATTTGTTGCATGCTTCTTTCCCATGTCCTCTTATAAATGGATTGCTTTGTACTCTTCCTGAATTATTAGATGGTTTGAGACCTCCTTGCCTTTTGCTTCTATGTCATCACCATACCCTTTTAATCTTTGGCTTCTTTGGGTGATAAATTTTCATTTATTCTTATTCAAAGTGGCCTTGGTTTGAATAACATGCTTCAAGACTTCTTGCTTCTGTTTTACTTTACTTTATATGCTTTAAGTGAACCTTTGAGTTGTTTAATGGTCATAGCCTTTAAATATTGTGTTTCTTCAATGGTTACCATAATATGCTTAATTTTTGGAAGTAAATAATGGAAAATTTTCTCCATCACTATTGCATTAGTGATAGTTTCAGCATTGTTTATCATTTAATTGACTATGGCCATAACTCTTGCAAAATAATCACTTATAGTTTTATTCTTTCATATATAAAGGTTCAAAATCATTTTTTAAAGATTTTAGGCTTCCTTTTTCAATTTCATCTTTTCTTTGTAAGATACTTAGAGCTTCTCCCATGCTTCCCTGGTGGTATTAGAGGAGAGATTAACTTAAAAATCTCATCACCTATGATTTGAAAGTTGAGGGAGAGAGCTTTCTTGTCTCTCTTACTTGAACCTTTCAAGGCATCGTTTTGAGGTTGAAATAAAGTAGTCTCATCCTTTGACTCAATGTAGCTATTCTCTACAATCTCCTAAAGATAACATGCTTCAAACAAAGCCTTCATTTTGATGCTCCAATCGTCATAGCCTCCTCTAGAGAACATTGAAACTTGAAGGGCCACATCACTTGTCATCTTCTACCATAAGGATCATCGAACTCCGATACCACTTTATTAGAAGGTGATATACTTCTAATGAAGATGAAAAAGAAGGTTTAGGTAGACACTACTAAAATTAGAAAAGGATTTTGAAATTCTAAATAAGAATTTTAGTAGCAACTTAAAGTTAAGAATGATACTCTTAATAGAAGAGGAACTATAACTTGTAGTTAGTACTTAATTCAACTTATCTTAACTTCTTATTACAGAAAAGGGGAAAGGACCTTTATTTATATTGTTTAAGGAACCTTTTACACAACTAATATCCATTACTAGTTTTAAAGGTATTTTTGGACTTAAGATATTTCTATAAAGTATCAAGATAATTTTACAAAGTATATAGATAACTAGGATATACTTTTCCATTACATCTAAATATTGAAAAAGATATTTTAAATAGAGATGTTTCTATACATTTTTTAGAATTTGGATTAAGTTGTATTTCTTATTCTTTAAACTCTTACAAGTGACCCATTCTCTTGATTCAATACATAAAATCCACAATAAGTTTATGCTCTAATAAAGTAATCCTCGTCTAACTTCCTTAAATAAATGAGCTACTTTAATGCTGATAAGTATTTCATCTTTGTGTAAAACTATCGAGTAGAGCAAGCGCCCAAATAATTTAATCACAAATAGCATAATAATATCTCAAGAAACTAAATACATAAGGCGCTAAATTTTTAACTAAAAAACCACCTCAAAATAGAGTAGTAAAAACTACGAGCATAAACTAGTAAATTATCCACTATAATAAAATAATAAGTGCAATAAATAGTCCTTAATAATCAATAAATAGGAGTAATAACCACAAAATACTACAAGAGGCAATAGAAGAATACCAGACCTAAGGAATAAATCAAATGAGGTTTAAGATTAAAAAAAACACACTTGATCTTAGTAGAACCATAAATTTTGACAAATATTTTTCTCTCACCTCTCATAGAACTCACTGTCTTTTTCTTTTTTTCAATGGTTTCCTATGTTCTCTACACTAATCTATTACATATATATAAGCAAAATATGTTCCACCATTATTGAAAAAAATCTAAGAAAACATCTTTGACTAAAAGAGCATAAAATCTTTGAAATAAGAAAACCAAGTCAACTTTGTTTAAAACTCTTTCTAGCACACTATCTTTCACAACAAAAGAAGCACGTCACATTTGAAATCCATTTTCACTCTAGTATCCAAGAAATTAGTTCAAAAAACAAGTATTATAACACATCATTATATGTCATGAATAATGGCTTGATTTTTTCCTATCAATATTGGTGGGATAAACTAATAAACCCCCCTTCATGCTAATATGGGAGGGGCAACCATCCCTATAATCGAACGAAAAGCTTCAAACTTCTTTCTTAGCAAAGGTTATGTCAACATATCTGAACCATTATCATTAATATGGATCTTCTCAAATTTCAATTACTTAGATTCTAAAATATCTCTTATCTAATGATATTTTTAAACAAAATGCTTCCATCTCGAATGAAAAAAAAAATCTTACTTATGTAAATAACGCTTTGACTATCATAAAATAACACATAATGCTCTTGTTCGAAATAGAGCTCCTTTAAAAATTTATTCATTCATAGCAACTCTTTATATGGTTTGGTTGTTACAATAATCTTAATTTTTGTGGTAGAAAGTGCAACACATTTTTTATAATTTTGATTGTCCTTTCACCTCTCCCCCTGTAAATGATATCAAATATCTTGAAGTAATATAGGCTTATTAATACCATAATGCAAGCATAATCTAGGATTCTTGTATAGATACCTTAATATCCATTTAAAAGCATCTTAATGTTCTTTACTAGTATT
>JAOXYD010102791.1:0-25389 GCA_028565735.1 Pinacopodium congolense | reverse complement strand
CAAATGACCGACTAGCGTCATGCGATCAATCGATCTCTGGTTATCAGCAACTCCATCCCATTAGGCAAAATCATTCCCTATGTTTACATGGTTTCATGTATATGCTCTTTATATTATTACATGGTTGGCGATGAGTTTCTCTTCATTTTCTAATTTTGTAGTTTATTGTAAAAATATTTTTAGATGAGCACTGGGGTGCTTATGTGTTGACCCAAAGGTTAAGAGGATAGATCTATTTGACTTCATCAAATTTATATTTGAAAAGAATGAGAAGTTCTCAAGAGAAATGGTGAGCATATTTGACATAAGAAGCTAGGCTGCAATATTAAGTTCATTACAATTGAAATATTTTTTGATCATACTATACAGAGATTTTATCCAAGCCAACGTCTTGCACATGTTGATTATGTTAGTAGGTTTGAGCTTCAAAGCCAAATCACAAAGGGATAAATGACCTATTTCATACCCTAAAGCCTTCCCTTTATAAGAGAACAAGTGAGCAGACTACTACTCTTACAAATTCCCCTTTATGATGTGCGTCATCTACATAATAGCATTAAATTTGTATGAAATTTATTGTTAGTAGTCACGTTTCTCACCATTATAACTCCTTTCCATATTATGCCAAACAGTGATTACTATGGTGCTTATAGAAGCCATATTTTAGGTTTCTGGCTTTGGAAGTGAGGTGTAGGAGCCAAAATTATAGTACGAGTATTCACTCGCAATCTATAATTCAATTTAATTTAATTAACTTCTAATGTCACACAATCTTACTTTCTAGAGAGCATAACCTATGGTCGTACATTCATACATAAGACATTGCACCTTAGGGATCCATTTCAATACGTTATGATGTTTATAAGAGGATGTTGTAATCATAAAGAGACAATGTTCACAATAATCATAAAACTTAAATGATGTACATTCTATAGAGCAATTACTGTTGAGCAGTTAAGAAGAAGCTTTAGGATGTTTGCAGCAAGTCGATGATTATTTCATACAATATAGGTATATGATAACTTTGTGAAGCCTACTATGTCTATTGCAAAATTTATAATTAATTTGAATAATTATGACATTTATCCTTAGTTTGTTGAAATAAATTAGAAAAAAATTGTAACATTTGCAAGAGTATCATGTATACTATATTAGTCTAATCATGCTATAAAAACAAAATTTTTATCCTAACCATGCATGCTTCATGTATGTATAGTCAATACCTTATGCATGAGAACTATATAAGAATCATGTCTATAGCAACACATTGATATAGATGCACATCGTTTAGTTTTAAAAAAATGCATTGAAAGATGGTGATGCGTATTATGAAAGTGGGAACTTCTAACTTAGAGGGAAAGTAGAAGATAATGGATTGTACATTCCAAAACATGGATACACTCGATGTATGGGAAAAGGGGAAGACAATGGATTGTACAGTCCAAAACATGGATACATTCGATGCAGCAGTAGTTTAATTAGTTTTCATAAGAAAAATTGTTTGTGAGTGGATAAAATATTTCATATATGCGCACCCAATATTATTGGCATGAGCAATATAAATGGTTACTTTAATAATTTCTATAATTATGAAGAGTCCTTTCTAAAAAACAAACATAGTTATTAGGAATAGATAGTACTACATAAGTACCTACTTCAAAATGTTGTCAAGTCATGTGTGTTATTACATCACATGCACCTAAAACTATTGTTCTATCAATGTATATAATATAGAAGCAGTCTTATTTGTAAAAAACAAGCATGGTTATTAATAATTGAAAGTACTACATAAGTGTGAGCTTAAAAATGTTCTCATGACACGTGTGTTATTATGTCATATACCTGTAAAACTACTATGTTAGCAATTTCTATAGTATAGAATTAATCATATTTATATTTAAAAAAATGTTTGTTAAAAGTCTCTAGTAATCCATAAGTATCAGCTTCCAATTATTGCCAAGGCATATGAGAGGAGTAAGAGATATACTCGAATGAAATCTAAAAGATTGCTTTTAAGTTGGAAGCTACTGACAATGTATGCATCACAATTTCCAAATGACCAAAATTTTCCATTAAGTAGTTAAATTTCGTTGACAAATTATACATAAAAATAAGAATGTGTCCTAAGTGTCAACGTAATTTTTTTTATGTTAAATATTCTACAATAACTTGAGCATGATACTTTAGTAATTTCTTCTACTCTATAAGATCCTCCAGCTTTGTTCTCGCGTTGAGGTACTCTTGCAACATTAATAATAAAGGATAACCTTTCCAATAATTAATATTTATTATTAGAATAATTAACATTTTTGTCATTTTTCATGAAAAAAAAATAATGTGGACATAGAATCACAACAGTTTTATGTGTTAAAAAATGGATATTTGTCCATCCAACCCTAAAAGTTAAATAGTTCAAGATGGTATTCAACAAACCTAAGTATTCTTATTATCCATTACAAAAATCATTCCAATTCATTTAAAATCCTAAAGGATGCGACTTTTATTGCTTTAAACATAAGAATAATAGTTTTAAATAATTTGAGTTTAACTCACATCTGTTATTATAACCTCTGACAGACATTTGTCCTTTGCTTCTACTGTATCCTATCACGTGAAATATAATGTTAACACCTCATTACAATATCAATAGATATGTAAAACGTACATGTGTGACAAGTAAAACAAAAAAAAACTATTGTTGTTTGTTTGGGGACTAATTTTCTCACTACATCTTACTTTAAGTCGTCAATGTCTTCCTAGTAAATAGAACAGTAAAGCTAATTAGAACATTCTAGTGAAAAATAGAACGTGCCATATTAGTCTGCATCATCATAGAACTTACTTTATACAATTCATCATTACATAAAGATTATAGGAGATCTTTAACTGTCATCCCAACTTATCGACATATGATCAAAATATCACATTACTTGTTAATCATAAAACTCTTCATGTTGAGCACCACGATCAATATGCATTCTTCATTAAATATAGGTTAATGCTTTAGTGATTAATTGATGTTAAACAATTTTCATTTATGTATTCATCGCATGAAGCTGTTACTTATATGTAATAAGAAAAAAGTGGTAGTGAGTTTTACGCATCGCATGTCTACAAATTCCAAACCTTATTTTAATGAAGCAACCTACAAAGTTGTTGCAAAACTCCAAGGTTAGTGTAACAAAGATTGTACAATAATAGCCCATCGAAGATGGATGAGTTATATATTTTTTGAAATCAAAGCTACATAATTTGTTTTTTGACCTTTATTGTCATATGTCCTCTTCGAACTACTTCCTCATTTCGTAAGCATCTTCTTCTTTTTTTCTCATCTGTATGCTGCCTTCTTTGCATTCATGTCCCTTGATGTTTCACATTCTTTGAAGGCCTACTATTCAAAAGTGTTTATGTCTAATAGTTGTGTTGTTTGTGTCTCATCTATCCCTCTTTTAAATCATCCCTTCACATCTAGTTTTGTAATTTGAGGTATGGAAGAGTTAATGAAATGGCCATGTCGCAATGAATTTACATGACTATCATGCACGTCATTTTATGAGCAATAACTGGCCATTATTTGCTCCTACCATTTAATCAAAAATTCACTAGGAAATGAGGTTTGGTACATGTTTATATCATTAACTCATAAATATTATAAGTCATAAGATAGGGAGACATTTAATGAATTTTGGACCATATCATGTACTTTTTGGGCAATATTTTGAGTTATTACTATGCCACATGACGATTGTTTTCTTCAATGTTTAACTACTATATCCAAACGTTACAGTTGGTATTTAAGTAACTGCATGAAAGTGATAAGAATCATTGCCTATTTAATGTTATATAAATGTACACAATTATTGCAAACAATATTTAAGATGACAAAAGTCATAGTGCTCGTTTCTTGACTAATCCTCATGAATGTTTCCAAAGTCTACACGTAATATTTAGGATGTCGTAAAAGGTTATATCATTGTTATTTGTATAATGTTTGTGTTATGTATCCAATAATCACCTGGCAATCTATAAGTACTAACCTTGTAAACACAATATAAATCCTTCTACAATCCATTCTAGCCCTATTCATAGATGGTGAAAACTCTTTTTATTTTTAAAACTAATGATAATTAGGTTATATTTGATCTATCATGACAGTGATTTATGTTTTAAAATATATGAACTGATGTTTTACAAATTTTTCATGTTACTATAATTCCTATTGATAGCTTCTAACAATGTGTAGTGAAATGAAATTAGGATCATAAATTTTAATATAGTCTTTTTTTCATATGTGAAATGTCAAACAATTAGAATTACAATGTTTTTAAACTAACTAATGTGTTTTACATTATTGTCCCCTAATGTAGAGTGTCACTATCATTGATCCATTTATCGAGTTCCTAGTTGACAAAGTAAATTGGAATTTATACATGATGACATTAAGATAATTTTGTTACAAATCAATCCGTTCAAAAAGAGCTTAAATCCTTCAACATAATGCCTGAGTTTTTCAGCAATGAATTGACTTTGTAATTTCTAAAATGAGGGAGGATATGATTAATTGGAAAATGTATTAGGTGATTTAACATGCGTCCTTGAACCCCTTATCTTGTCCTTCATTAATCCTATAATACATGCCAAAAACTTGAGAAAGTTTTCCTTCAAGGAGGAAGGCATTCGTAACTAACTATATGCTAGGTTAATTTTTACTTTAGGTATCCTCTTCTTTTATAATGGCCATTATTGAAACTGATGTATGATATTAATCATTAATTTGTCTACACAAGATAGCTTAATTTTCAGTTGTATTTGGCTCTTTTGAGATGCAACCACTTAGAAAAGAAAAGTGAGTTGCTAAAGGCTGACGTTGATTGTCACCCTGAAGCTTTGAATTTCTCATTTGTATTTACCATGACATCTTTAATAATTAAACGGATGCATGTATATTTTGGTTCATAGTTAAAATTCTCAAGATGTATATCTCAGAAGCATAAAGAGCTGCCTTTGAAACCCTTTGTTCAAGGGATTACAATGATGAAATGAATAAAATAGCAACATAGAAGTAATTGCGAAAGTGATGAAAAAGAGAGTGACAAGGATGACTCCATACAAGTTATTGATAAACTAATATTTTGCGTAGCAAATACCTATTAATTTTATAGTATGACATATTTGTATCCCACTGTTAAACTTTGTGAGGACATTATTAAGCCATATTTTTATGTATGAACAGTAAATTCATTCTAAACTTTTGAGATCAGTGAAAGGAACTTAGGATGATGTTGAAGATGCTTATAGGGATCAGTCTATATAACTTATTCCACAAAAACAATCTATTAGAGCAAAGTTTATTCTAAATATGGACCTATAACATGAATAGTTTTCCATGTGAGGAAATATATGATTCACAAACCTAAGCCCCTGTTATAATGTCTACTTAGACAATCATAATGCATGCTTAGTCTAAGCTCTATACAACTTCTCGTTCACATACAACCCAATAATTGGAAATAGGTTTCATGATAGCACCAACGTACTCAATGTCCTATCATTTTGTTTCTTCACTTCATTCATTTATGTTTTTAATTATTATTTAGTTTGCTCTTGCAATAGTTAATTGTAACATTGTCTACACTAAAAAAAAGGTAAGGGAAACAAATTTAAATGTAGATATCTTGACTTCTTAATGCAAAGTTGTCCTAGGTTTTTATAAAATGACCCTAATTTCATATCATGGCATGACAAGTAGTTAGAATTTTCAAATTTTTACAAATTATTTATCATCTTAATGTGTTCCATACAATGATATGAAGAGTATCTACACTTAGTCTCTAAACACTACCTTCTTTGAAGTATTTCCTGTATTGCTTATCTATATAAGTAGTATGCTCTTTCTTACAACTTGAGGTCATAATCAATATGTATCATATGCATTCTATTAAATTTCAATAGTTTTATGTCACATATATAAAGTTTTTAAATACTAGAAGAATATAGAGGTAATTGTAAATGTTCTCCAAAATTTTTATACACAGTATATCATTCGTTTTTTAGAGAGAATTTAGAGACCCAAAATAGTTGGGAGTGAGTATAGTCATGGTTTATGGACATATAGTTTGCTTGTAAAAGGTGGAAGTTTATACGTATTCTATATACAAAAAATGGCTAAACAATCAGACAATTTTAAAGTAAGGAATGCATGTCCGACCCAATTGTACTGTACTACCAACGGGAATTATGAAACACAATCATTAAGTTTTCGCACTGTATGGCTAACATTTATATAAGCTCAACTTTTGAAATCCCCTACATATAACTGCTCCATTAGGATTCCCTTCATATACTCATTTTCCTTTTTAAAACTATTTCAAACATAAATTCTCAATGCTTCTTAGTTAAGCAACTTAATTGATGGTAGTAAATCAATTATATTGGATCATATATAGAAACATGGTAACCAGTAGTAAAACATAAAACATGGCTCATTTATACTAATCTTTGTTTAATCCCATTACTATGACATCTACTAACCCTTCATTCATCTAAGATGTGAAGCCAAGAGGTGTGCGACATTAAGAGTCTGAGATTTCATTGATCTTTGAACCGTGAAGTATTGTGGCATATTGTTAGAAACAAGAAATGGTGGGGCAATGGAAAACTTTGCATAATGAAAATTCTTGTAATCTTTCAAATAAAGTTACACCTAATTAGAAGGTTGATTTCTCTTTGTAACATTATGTTGTCCAAGAAGGCATGGATTTATGCTAACTTCATGATAGGATAATGTATATTTTGACAACATGAACTAATGGATAAAAATATATGGTTGGCAAACTCAAAATAGGGATTCATTAGACAAATAATGTATTTTAACCTTACATTCACTTGAATAAGCGAATGGTGGGACATAGGAGTTGTTGTGGCTGAAGGTGCTACTGCAGAACTCTGATCCCTCTGGCATTGATGCATGCCCTTATTGCGTTCATCAGTATGAATTCACATACAGTGGTAGTTAAATGCCAATATCAATAACAATATGAATGTTAACATCATATGTGAATTTTGACATAACATATGCTAAAACATAAACTTTAAAGGGAAATGTTCACTACTTATGTTCTCTTCCTTCGAATTTCATCCTTTATTATGTTTCTCAACCACTAATTTATAGGTCTGCCCTATCTACTTGACAAAATAAGGTCCCTTAGTTCAAATTTATGCAAATCATTACGTATGTTGGATTAAGTTTCATGCCTTCCATTATCACAAAATAGTTTCATAAGTGATTGATTTAACACACCATTCAAATAATCATTCCTTGCATCTGCATCAATTGCATGGTCTATAACTTGGTAAAATGCATATTATAGCTTTTTAATTAAATTATCGTTAGGATCGATCTTGTCTTCTATCTTGATATTGGTATAGCATCATACCAAATACTTATTCCACCTTTTATTGTAAGAGTATCTTGGAATTTACTAACATTGTCTCAGGTAAATATCCTTAAAATGTGATGGAAAACTATGTCTTTAAACTCAAACAACTTGTAGATGTAAGTTTCATGGTAAGGGGACTAACTACGGTAACAGTAAATGCATATGTGAAGTTACCCTCTCGATCAATCTCCTCAATCTTATACTCATTTGAATTAGCAAGACGTATAATGTGAATTACATCACAGTATATTACACATATTAGCTTTTATTGAAATTTTCTATATAAGGTCATTGTATGACCCATTTTGAAGTACTTTCACAAGATCGAAACATGTCACCAATGGAACATAGTTGTTAATGGGTAAGTAATCAGCGTCAACCTCACACTAAATGTTCTCTTTTACCACCTTTTCATACTATATGAAAAATTGAGTCAAAAAGCTACGTGAATGCATGTATCCATGAAAATAGACATGTATTCTTTCACTTCCTTGTTTGGTGGACATTCCAGGCTAAAATCTATCCCTAATATATGCCGATGCCCATTATTCATGCTAGGTAAATGGGGATTGTATCCAAGAATTACCATTTAAATTAAACTGTTCTACCATTTCATTCCACTTTCTTTTAAGATTCATCTTTATTGGTTGCCACATATATGACTTCTATAAAACATCCCTTAAACTTTCTATATGATTCATGTAACCCAAATTTCTCATGAAATTTCCTAGTATTGTGCCATAAATATAACATGTGTCATGCATTACAAAATATTAGACCAATTTCATTATTCATGCTTTGGCACTTATTCTTCATAATGCCTTTAGTTCGATTACCATCCTTATAGTCTAGCCAAGTTCTAAATAGTTAAATAAAGGTATTTACTATTTCATCCCTTAAAAAATAACAAACAAACAAAAAATACTATGCATGATGATTTACTCAAACAAATGGTGTAAATGGCATGCCATACTTATATACAAGATAGATTGTATCCAAAGTTCTATTGTCACCAAACTCCACATTTGCATCACAACTACTAGCGTTGATTAATAAGAATTCTTCAATCTCCCATCATCATCAAAATTGATTGCTTAATAAAAAATTTATACAATTCTTCATCATCTAATTTGACTAATCTATTATATCTAACCATGTCTATGTATTTAATGCAGTCTTTGCATATGAATGACTAATTGTTATATCCTCTCAAGCTACTAGCTGTTATTCAATATATGCCATTGAACTCCAACCTTCTTTTCACATGTTTAAAAATTACATGATGTTTCCACAAGAAAATTGAATGGTTTACGTTTAATACGTGGTTCTAAATGTTATCAAACCTAACTACAATCCAACAACTTTCAACTAAGCTACAATTGAGATGAGCTTCGTAAGCAATCTTGCTAGATCACCTTAACGATAAACTATTAATGGTCTGTGACTTATGATTACAATTTCTATTTCAGATGAATCTCATATAAAAGTAATCTCCATGTTAATCCCTTTATCCACCTTGTATGGCTACTGCAAATCCCTGGGACTTGGCATACTTTAGATACATTTTATACACATCATCATAACTAGCGAATTTCATTTTATTCTTGATCATAAGGTTTAATTCTTCTTGAACTTCTTCATTGTTATAGTTATCAACATTTAATCCATGAATAAAATCTATGGAATCACTATTCTCCATGTATACAACACTATGTAATGAGGAGATTATACGAAAATATGGTGAATACTAGTGGTATTTTAGTGGTCACACCGATTAAAACGTTCAAATGATACAAAAAATCCATAACATGCCACATGCAATCCCTTTGAACAAGTTGTTTATTTATACCATAAGAATACATGCATGTTATTAATTCATGTGGGATTTTAGTAGTTAGGTTCATGTTGTCTGAATGCACGTGTAGGATTAACTTTATTTATATCTTGAAGACATGTGTAGCAAATTTTATGGTGAATATTTAAGAAATTGTCAAAAGTAAAAAATGATTGTTGTTTGTTTAATGACTCAACAATGTATCCAACAAGTACTAATGGTTTACAAATATATATAGAGAAACACCCTCACCCATCTTGTTCAAGCCATTCTAGCACTATTTATTACTAATGTCCTCTCATCTTGTTCTCTTACCACAAGGTAAAAGGTAACTATTGAACTCAACCAACCTTAATCTTTGTTCCACCCTTTATCCTCCTATGATTAAGTTTTTGTTGATTATATTTCCTTTCATCTTTGTCATCATTACTTTCCACTTTTTATTATTGGAGACATAAACTAATTAGGTCCTTTTCACTTATCTTTTTCTTGACTAACACTCAACTAACAAACCTTTTCCATGAAATTTTTATTGCCCTAGATTACATAGGTTTGTATATAGTGCCTTAACCATTAACCAATCAACTTGGTTCTCTGATGACAATGTTAATGGAACTTCTTACAAATCATCATTTCAATAACTTTTTTGCATGTTAATTCCCTTGCATGACATTTTAAAGAGTTAAACACTGTCCATTACAACTTATTGGGGGGGTTTGTGAAAATTGTTTTAGATTTCCTAGCTTGATGAGGGATATAGGGTATGTGAAAAGCGATTGAGTGACTAAATCATTTGTCATAAAAACTTTATTCTCACATGCTTTCATTCCATCGTACTTGAAATTCGATGGTTTTGATGTGGTTGATGTTTATGTTACTGTGGTCTTATGGTAGGAATGATTAATTTTATAATACTGGGTTAACAGACTTGCTAAAATTCTCTAAGTGTTTAAAATAGGTTAATTCTTACGAGATATGTTATGCATCTCTAACATAGCAACAATATACACCCTCTTTCTACCTTAGGGTTTAAGGTTTAGGGTTTAGGGTTTAGGGATTAGGGGTCAAATCACTTTGATGTTATGTGGAAACATTTCTCTCATAGTAGTCTGCCATAATACTATTCATTTATATAACCTAAGAAAATTGAATGTCTGGGTACATATAAGAAATTGTAAATGTGGACACAAGGAGTGACTGTAAGATTAATAAATTGTTTTCTCACCTTTTTTAGATATATCATGCATTATTATGTATATGTTACTGAGTTTAGTGGATTGCAATTGTTATAACAATTGACCAAAATTCATGCTTGTTATTACTATGTGAGGTTAATTGTACCTTAAAAATACTAAAGTATTAGTGAAATTCTTCATCGATAGAGAGGACACATGTGTTGACAATGATCAAGATTATATTGTTGATGTTACTGTCATCCTTTTTACAATGTCCAATTTTGAAAACAACTTATGGTAATAAAATTCATCCATTTCTTAATAAAAATCAAAGATGGCATTGTCAAAATAGGACATTAGTCAGTTACATTTTATTTTAGTTTTTTTATGATTAGGTTGTTCTTCCACAGCAAAGAAGTGCTTCCAATAACTATGTAAATAACATTAAGGCTCAACTTTCATTACCAAAATGCTTCAACAATCTAGAAATTTTTTGTCATCTTTTAATACTTTTTTTCTTGTAAAGTGACTAGAAGCATAACTAATGGGGATTCTAAGACTATTGTAGTTGTAATCATGTAGTGTTATTAGTGAATAATAGCTTCCATAAACTGGAATTTATTCATATAAATTCCCTATAAATGGAAAAGAGACAAAATATGGATTCATATATAAGTTTGACATGCATTCCTTAACTACACAAATAGATTACTAGCTACAGAAACATATGATGCCCAAACCTGAGCACTACTTGCAATGATTTTTCTAGCAAACATAACACATATTTATTCTAAACTCTACACAACTTATTGTTTGAGTGAAACCTAATAGTCATGCCAAATAGACTCTATAATAGCACTAGTATACTCCAAATCCTATTTGGCTGCTGCTTCATAATATTTTTTAGCGTTCTTGTCATCACATTACTCTTAACCTTCAGTTGGTTGATAATGTCAACATTTATGGGTTTTAATTCATCATTGTCGAACTCAAAAAACTTGCTTTACCAATAGTAAATTGTATCACTTTATACATTGACATGAAATAAAAGAAAAAATGAGAAGTTTGTTCCTAATGTAATTGTATACCAAATTTTGGACATTTGTAAAAACTTCAACTTGGGATACTTTTAGTCCACAGCGTCTTCGAAAGGACCATATATTTGAAATTACAAAAACTTAGTTAATAAATGATTGCTATCACTGTAGATGAAGACTTCATGATAGTATGAAATTCAGGAATCCAATGATATTATTTGAATTTAGTACATTGTCATAATTCTTCCTAAAGGGGATGGTCAAGAAAGTTTAAAAATAGACAAATAGGAGTATACCAATACATGATTTCCTCATTATGGAATAACTCCTTGTCTTTAATGAGAAGTAGAAATGAGCAAATAGACGTGTTAGGCTAGATTTCTTGATATTCCCATAAGAATATTTCAATGATCTTCTCCCAATTATGAACATGTGGTGCTTTAAACCCTGATTTTATAAGTTTCATATGTCATTCTAATGATAGCATCTAAAATGAATCAGTCATTTAAATGTAAGAAAGTTAAATCTTGACTGCGACGTTGTCTTAAGTTTATCTTAAATGACCTTGACCATATAAAGTAAAATGGTCAGTAGTTAGCAATTCACAACATTTATAAGTTGTACATCATGATGATATGCCCCATATAATGATATGAATAGTATTATAGACTTAATTCCTTAGCACTGCTTTTTTATGATTGTTGTCTATTAATTGTCTATGTACATATTATACATGGTTTAAAGAAAGGATATCATAATAAGTTTGTATAGTATATTTTCTAATAAACTAGCATGGTTAGATGTTACATACCCAATGCATGGTAAATATGATATGCTTATGTTGAAAATCATACATGTTAAACCAAGGTGGTTCTAATCATGTATTTTGATGATGACAAATCACCATTATTACTAATGTTTGAGGTTTGAAATGTTTATAAGATAGGAAAATGCTTGAAATGTAAGATCATATATTGGTGATGCTAAGATAGAAGAGCTCAAATAATATTTGATCGAGAGCTTGGATATCAAGGATCAAATGATAAAGCTCAAGTGATGATAAATTTTTAAGATCAAGAGAAACAATATCAAGTTTAGTTAGGCTTAGGAAAGGTCTTAAGTTGTAAGTCTTCTTGATTTTAGTCAATGATTGAAAAGAGCTCTCACATTTGCATAAACATTTTAATTTAGGCATTTAGAAGTTGTAATATGGTTTTAGTGATTAATTGAACTTTATTGTGGCTTTGACATATTAGGAATTGAATTAGAATAACATATAGGTTAAATGTTGCTTAATTAAGTTGAAAAGTGTTGAATTGGTTTAATGTGTTTTTATTAACATGTTTAAGTACATTGAAATATTCTTTACGTGTTGGTTATGTATGACTAAATTTGTTTAAGTCTAATTGCATTGTGGATTTCTGATTTATGAATTGATTTAAAAGGTTTTGAAGTCAATTAAAATGAAAAGTTTCCATAATCAAGGAAATTCCAATGTTTTAAATTGATTGAAATGTTATTGATGATTTAAACAGCCTGGAATTATGATTTAAAAGTAGCTTGAAGTCTTAATTAATGTTTGTAATTTGTTTGGAAAGTTCTGGAGTCAATTTGGGGCTATTTTTCATGTTTTGTGGACATAAAACTGTGGGTTCTTTATCCTTAAATAATGGACTCTAAGGGTGCCATTGTATCCTTATTTCTAGAGACTTCAATAGCAGGTTGTTCCTCAATAAACGACATCGTTGATAGACCCATAGGGAGTCGTTACTCAAACTTGTCTAGGTTTGATAATTCTTGCTTTGTTCTTGATTTAAATCGCCTGTTTGATATGCTAAAATTGTGTTTACTATTGCTATTTGTTGATGTATGATTGACTGACATTACAGTAGGTTTTTTTAATGATGGGCATGCCATTTGATAGACCAAATTTGTTGTTACATATGCTGAAAAATATAGGTTGCATATTTAGATAGCTTGCGTCAATATTAATTGAATATGATTGTTTAAGGATTTAATTGTGATTTTGCTTGATAAAATTGTTTGTTTATGATCTCTTGAAGTGTTAGGAGTCTTGTTATAATCTTATTTTGTCTCTATAATTTTCATAATTTCATTTATTACATGAGCATTAAAGAAACATGATTAAAGGTGTAATTTGGTTACTTAATTAGAGAATAAATTTATGTTTATTGCTGATTATGGTATAGGCTGCTTTTTGCCTTTAAAATAGATTTGATAGGTTACTCTTCTCCTAGGATAAAGAAATTTGGATTAAGTTAATCCTTGAATGTTAATTGGTTTCGATTAGGCCTTAATTGTGCATTGACAGTTCATATTGCATTTGTTACATTTGAGCACTTGTCTTGTGTTGATTTTGATTAAGGTTATCATAAGTTATATAAGCTTGGTTTAAAGGTTAAGGGAGTTTGGATTAGGGGTTGTCCTTTTAGGATAAAAATTATAAACTTTGGTTGTATTGGAAAGGCTCCTCTTTGCCATAAAAAAGATTCTTTAAAGGGATACTCTTTACCCTCTTTGCGAAAAGTAATATTGATAGGTTCCTTTTGGCCTTGAATCAAGATTGTTGTAACGGCTACTCTTCACCATCTTTGTGAAAAGTAAGATTGATAGGTTACTCTTGACCTAAAACAAGATTGGTTCCTTTTGGCCTTGAATCAAGATTGTTGTAAAGGTTTCTTTTGGCCTTGAATCAAAATTGTTGTAAAGGTTCCTCTTAGCCTTTAACTAAAATTGTTGTTAGTGAATTTTTAACAAGTTGTTGGAGAGAGGGGGCTGTTTATCTTTGGGGTAGGATAACCTCAATAAATTTTTGGGTTCTTTCTTTTCCTTATCTCTTTTATATTTGTGCATTTGTGTTTGTTTAATTATTAATTGAACTTGTTTAATATTGGAATAAAGTTTAATATTCCTTTTAGGTTGGATTTTTATTTAGAGATTGCATATAATTACAATTGGCCTAAGGTGTTTAAAGAGTTTTATTTCTGCAAGAATTTTTAAACACCCAGTTCATACCATTCTTGAATCCATAGGGATTATAATACAAAATTGTCAAATCTTTTCAAAATAATGTATCATCCATTATTCAAGAAAAGTTAGACACTAAAAATAGTTAGGAGTGAGTGTGGGTCTACGTACATTGACTTGTAATTTTCTTGAAAAAATTCTATGTACAAAAATTCTATGTATCATCAAACAATTTTAAATAAAGGATTATACGTATAACCCCATGATAATGTGCAACTAACGTGCATTAATAAACACAATCACCAAGTTTTTGCATTATATAACTTCACCTCTATGTAAAAACAACTACTTGGAATTATATACATACAACCAAATCATTTGAGTTCTATACCACACTTAGCTCCACAACAATAAAATTTGGAAGTTTTCTACGTATCAAACATAACTGAATCTTTAAAAGTTGAAAAGTATGGATTATACATGTGAGTCCATCAAAATTTACTTCTAAAGTGTATTATGAAGCACAATAACTAGGAATTTATGATACATAGTGCTACATTTATATACAAACACAACTGTTTGGAAGTTTCTATTTATAACTAGAAGGTAACCATGGATATACACACCCTTCATCTTCTAAACACTTTGTCTTACTAGCCCAATTATGAATTAGCTGGGCCAGTGTATTAAATTACTGCCCATCAACCACTCACACAAATATCCATGCACTAATGAACGGTCTTCATGCTATCACTATCAAGGGTGGATAGCTACAAACCAATAAAAAGCAATCATGCAATGTTCATAAATTCTTATAAACCATATCATAACCTTATGGATAGAGGTCCATGTGCCTCTCCATAATGCCAAAACATAATACTTGTAGACAATATTGTAGAAGATTTTGGCAAAGAATTAAAAAAAACAAGTTAGTATAATACTCCACTTAATTTCATTAATGCTTTTGATTGAGCAATCTAATAATTAGAATGTCAACTATCACATAAGAGGAGTTATCAGTTTCGAATTAAATGTATGCTTGTTAGAAAAATTACTATTCACTCTTGATTTTCCTTTCTTTTCATGACCTTCTAAGATTCTAAGTAATTCCTATGGCTATGACAAACAAGCAATTATTAAGGTAGATAAGACAAGGCATTCAAATGAGTTACAATAACAAATAGCAAAAACTTTTGCCACTTGACTTAAAATTTTTACACATAGTTGTTCTTGATAATCTAAGGTCATACTGTTGGAGTCAAAGATCCTTATAACCCATCCTAACACTTCAACATAATAATACCACTAGTAACCATCAAAGGACATGGAAGTCATTATCTAGTTGGTTTTTACATAAGGAATGTACATAACCCATAAAACATTAAACCTTTAGAGACTCACATTCCATTAATCATTAAAAACATACAATCATGTAGTATATTCAACCTTACCTAAGGTACCAGGCAATAATCAATGCCTAACCCAAGATACTTTCTCATGATTCATCTGTATTTTTGCATAATATGAAGCATTTCTAAATTTTTAAAAGCTAACCTACTTGATCATTACAAGTAGCTTGAATGACTATCTATATGATAGTTTAACAAACATAAGCCATTCAATAACTCTCTCATCCTTGAAATAAACAAACTTTAAAATTTACATTTTGCAAATGATAGGTCAACGATGTAGACCTTAGAATATACTTGTGTTGTTGCCACCACAATCTTGAGGAGGAGAATTGACGCAAATCCCCTTATAAAGTACAATCTCATTGTTCACGTAATTATGTAATCACAATTATTAACATATGATTAATGAATGCATTGTTGATTTAACATGTTTGGTATGCATATATTGTCCTAATTACTAGAGAAGTGGCTCCAAAGCAGCTCAGTACATCACCTAACAATAAAGGATAGCTTGCCTTTCTCATAACTTCTACATCAGTAAACTTGCATAATAAACGAAATATTTAAAAAGAGCACCACCTTTGACTACATAATATGATATTGAATTGAATCACCATTAAGTGCTTTTGGCAGAATTATAGAAACATTAACTTCATCTTCGACTCTAATTTCATACAAAGCTATTTTACGTATATTGATTCTATATTTATGATAAATGATTCAATAGTGGGCTTAATGATTCTTAATGGTTAGGGGATCTTGATTTGGATCCTACATTACACATTCAACATTAAATCAATATTGTATTGCAAGGATTAAAGTAATGGCATGTCATTTTAGAAAATATGCTATAATTATGTTCTTCTTCTTCCTTTTTCCCTATCAAAGAACGGAAATCCACTTTAATTAGACTAGGAAAAGATGCATGTCTTCTAGCCTTTGTCCCAAGTTCTACAAGTCCCCTTTTTATGTTCTTCATCTTGTACTTACTTTGGTTCCTTTTAGTTGATTTTATAGATAGGATCCTCTACCACTGGCATAGCTAACCTCGACAATCCTCTCCATTTTTTCAATTGATACTTATGTGTTCAGTAATGTATTATATATATTAACATACCTTTCTTTCATAAAGAAATAAAGTCTACAATGTTGCACAGTGAAAAGAAATAATTATATAGTTTATCTTTTGTGACTCCCTGCACAACCATATTAGTAGAGTTAATCTCACCCAAACCCATAGAATTGCCATGTTTTTTCCCAATTGCATTGTTGTTTTCCTTATAACTTGACAACCATCCTTTATAACCTCTGTATCATCACCCACTAGGACCTTCTTACCCTTAGCATACTCCTTAACCACTTTCGCATGTCTTTCCAAGTGTTTCTCTACATCAGCCTCATTAGTGTCAATTGATCCATGGTAACTATAGTCTCCTAAACTTTGCATGGACATTAGCACACAATGATTGTCATGTTAGAGAAAGCCAATTTTTTTGGCGTGTAATTAATTAAAAGCAATGGCATTTTGTAGTTAGTACTTAAGTGGAACGTAACATGGCTTCAATTCCAACTACGATCATTTTAGGGTTCTTTCTACCTACCACCTCATATAATTGGTGTTCATCATCATAATGCATCATCGAAATGGAAAAAATATGAAATAGAATAATCAATTTCGTAGTGATACAATCTATTAACCATAAAATGTGAAATAATCATCATACAGATATATAAGCTCGACTTTTCCATATTATTAAGGCCTAAAGCTGTATGGGTCTAAGTCCTATTTAATTCCAATCTCATCCCAATCACATATCCAAGCAACATTCCATGCTTTAATAAATAGTTAACTTGTAGTTGATCTAGGTAAAAAAATCCATATACAAGAATATTTACAATTTATTAATATTCACAAAGAAATATCATACCACAACATATACACTTGAAGAACTAATTTACCATTAATACAACAATGCATTTGATCATGTAAGGAGAACAATGCTCTTTGCGAAGTGCTTGGTGGAACCTCCTCGCATGCTTGTGAAGGTTCCTCAAACAAAATGGGCTCAAACCGTGTTCTAGTAGTAACCAACTTCTTGTTAGGTGCTTTGTAGATGAGCACTTATCCCATACGATATGGATTTTTATAAAAAGCTATCTTGAAAACACTCCTAATGCATATAACAAAAGGTTTTGTAGAAAGCTATCTTAATCACTACTACTCGCAATTTCTAAAGAACAAGTTTGCTTGTAATTTTATTCTCCTTTAATGCATATTCATGAAAAAGTAAATCAACCTTAGATTCTAGGCTTTGTGTTGGATCATGCCTAGAACTATTTGGCATCCCTAAATCTAGCCAACATCATCACTCTATATGTACTCATGTACGACATCATGGATGGTCAACAATAGGCCATTTGGTTTAAGTGTATGTATAACCAATAAAACAGATGCATAGGTAAATTTCATAGAGACTGACCAAAGCCTATATCATTCACCAACAAAACATGCTAGTTCTTTCGGAAGTGAACCATGTCGTATACTTTAACAACATAACACCATTATTTAACAACCCTGCCAATATTGATTATACTTTCATGTGAAATAATTGCAGCCACTTCAATTTCAATCAAATTAATATTTTTAGCCTAACCTTTTGATGGTGTTAATTGGCATGGCCACTAACTTCTCTCTAAATATATAACTGTAAAATTGTAAAATTATATTGCAAATCATCATAAAAATTCACACTTGGTAGATAATAAATTTTACCATCTACCTAATTCACACCTATAAGAGAATTTAGGCTTAATACTAGCCTATTAAAATTTATGGATTGTCTCCCATCCTCTATTGCCCATTGACATATCTTCACCCAAGCCAATGCTTGTCTTTCTTGGTCTGGCCTATAAACATTGCCATAGGTTATTACATAAAACCATTGTTAATATATATCTTAGTTAATAAATGAATTGCATATGGAATCAAAACATATCATTTGTTGTGCATGAATATTTTTATCCTTATTAAATTCCACTTCACCAACTTGTTCCATTCCTTATTTTAGCAATATTTCTCTTCTATTGCTACCCACTATCATATCATTACAAAACTAAAACTTCCTTCCTTTATCTTACCTTAAAATAATTTCTTAAATTGTTACTAACAACTACTATTAATAGATAGGTCAAATCAACACATGAGTTTCATAAGCAAATGTAATGTAGCATTTCTAGTACACGAATAGTTATGTCCTTATGAAACCTTACTTTATCAACTTGTACAACTCCTTTTTCCTGTATTATCTCCCATATATTCCTACCTACTAATGTATCTTCACCAGATCCATACCCTTACTTCATTTCTCTGGCCTACAAACAATATCATAGGTTTTTACATAAAATCATTATTAATATCAAGTTCAATCAGCACAGGAATTTTTGCGTGGACTTAACACAACATTTCTAATTCCTTCTTTGTCTTGCTTGTAAAAAATATCATAGGTTATCAAGACAACTACTATTAACAACTAGTTTGATCGAGACATGAATTGTAGACTTAAATATAACACATCATTTCTAGTGCATGAAGAGTTATATCCTTATGAAATTCCGCTTCACAAACCTATGTAACTCCTTATGTTTTTAATGTCTCCCATCTACCACTTCTTTCTGACATACTTTCACCTAAACCAAAACCCTACATCCTTTATTTAGCCTAAAAACATCATCACAAATTATTAGATACAACCATTGTTATTTTCTAGTTCACTCAGTACTTGAATTCCATAAATAATGCAACATAACGTTTCTAATGCATGAACAATCTTATGCTTATGAGACTCCACAATCCCTAGAAAAATTATGAAACTTTGTACTGTGTTTAGTTCTTGAAAGGAATCTTCTTCAATATATGCTTAGCTTCCTTCCATATGTTTATCAACAGGGTAAGCTAAAGAAGTTAGAGTTTATTTGGACAATAAATCCAATTAGGTTACTACATGGAATTGTTATGAACATGTTGCCAATAATTATATATAAAAACTATGATTTCATGAAATTGAAATCTTACCATTATTACAAATTTATGAAGGATATCAACTTTTCTGAAATGGTAGCAAGACATCCTAAACTTCTCAAAATAGAAACAACCTTTAAATTTCTGTAAGAAATAATATCAAACAAAAACTTGATTTCAAAATATACTCTAATCGATTAAGGTTACAAACCTTGAGAAGTGCGGAAATTTGTTAGATTGGTATTAAAAATTTTCATAGATCATTGTTACCCACACCAAACTCTTTCGGATATACTAAAGGTCAACTTCCTTTTCAATATGTATAATAGTGTATCATGCTTCCCATTAACTCGATCAAAAAGTTGTTTTTCTAACACCAAACTAAATTTGGCAGGAATGGCAACATTAATAAACAACTACATACGGAGGTAGTATATATTACCTTCTTGATGATCAACTTCCTTAAAAATCTAAGCTAAAACTGTGTTGTGTTAGATGCCAACTTGCCAAAATGAAATGAATCAATTATGCTTAAGTACGAAAATTAAATGCCCTGCTCAATGCCTTATTTTTCACACCAATTCCCATGATACCAGAAGTGGCTTCTAGGAGAAGATTTAATTTCAGTGTAAAATGAAAATTTCACTCATTTATATTTGTACCAGGTGTAGTGACCATAATGAAACACTGTAATATTTCTATTACAATAAGTTTTGCTATATTTGTTTTCCAAATTTATCTGTAGTTTATGTCATAGGCTTCTAGTATATAGTTTTACTTGGTTTATATTTAGCAAGGTCTTTTTCACATTGACAAAGGGTTTTGTATTAAATTTATATTACTTGTCTTACGCATGGTCAATTTTAATTCCTTTATTGAATCACATGATCATTCTACTAATTTATATTACTTCTGCCTTTAAGTAATCTTCCAAAAATACCATGAGTTGTATAAGTGATTTTACTTTCTAAAATTACATAATCATATTTACTTGTCATTTTTCAAATATATATATATATATACATATATATATATTCCAGTTATTGTCATTTATGCATTATAAAGCTCTTCTTCCATAGTGTGTACTGCATATCATGTACATAAAGTCTTGATACTCCTTAAAACTTAAATTAAAAATTTGGTAGACAATATCACATATTGTAAAAAGATTAATTTGCAATCAATCCAAGGAAATTGTGATATCTATTGCTCACTTCAATTGTTCCTCAATATTGTAGCCTATAAAATGCCTCAATATTTGAAGTTGCCTTATTCTTCCTTGTTATATGTATACGGGCCTAAAAACATGACTGCTAAATCATGTAAAATCATCTTCAACTATTAATATAATCAATATCCGGGCAAGATACAACAACAATAGAAAATTTCTTTATAAGTGCAACATAAATTTGTCTGGTTTCATTCTTAACTAATGCATTCATATATGCTTCAAAAGTGATGGAAAAATTCTATACTACGACAACATATTTTTCTATAGGTTCCTTTTAAATTGATGTAGCACTCAATATGCTGATGTGAAATAAGTCTAGTGCACTTACTGAGTATGCTATATCTGTTTATAAGTGAAAAAATACTTATTAGTTTTAAATGCTTGGGTCGTATATCAACAATACATCATGCTTAGTATGTCATTTTGTTCTCCAACTTTGTTACTAGGAGATATTGCATCACATAAATTTTAGGTTTAACAACCCTTTTTACTATCATATAATCATTAACATGTTAGATTTGAATGTATTGATGTCCATTGTGTACACTTACACTCTATAATTTAGTAGAAGTACTTTATTTACCATAGTTCCCTTATAGTAACCTTTATTCATAGTCTCTGTACTAATACCCAATCCTATAGACAATATCTTCCTTCATGATATTATTATGTGTAGAGACACTCAACAAATTGATACCCCTTATATCTACTTCGACATTATCATATGATCTTTGTAAATTTGCCTAAACCAAGATCTCTCTTATTGTATATCATTTAAAGACCATTATTCAATTTAGATGCCCTATTATATGTTGTATATGGATCACGATGAAATTCTCATTTTGATATCCTTACTTGAATCTCTATGGTGAACAAAATCGCAACACCATATTAAAGAAGAGTTAATTAGAAGACTTATGATAATGATAAAAGGACACCAATGGTGTTCAACTTTTCCACTAGAGCACAACTATTTTCATAGTCAATACCATACTATTAAAAGTATCCTATAGTTAATAATTGTGTTTTCTATGTCTCTTATGTACTACCAACCTTTTATTTCACTAATAACATCTAGTTATACAATACAATAAGATTCCCTTCAACTTAAAAAGAAATCATATAAGTTGATTTTTTCCTAACGAATGATATTTGTTTTAGGGTCAACTTCATTTGTTTATCGATAATGAAACTGGAATAGTATTACCAAAATCAATAGTAGGACACATCAAAATGAGTTTGATGTTACTAAGATCTCCATGTAGTTTATACATGCTTCAATTATTTTATTAATAGGGTACACTTCACTTTTGTTTTGTTAATGTGACAATACTCATATTCATATTACTCTAATGGATTATGTTTGGTAACTTAATGCAAAAGTTTGATGATAATTCCTTCCGCATAAGTTGACACACCATCGATGGCATATGTAATAGACCTAAAAATCTATTATCATATTTCATTTACTTGACCTTAGTGAATATTGAACTATCAAAGATTAAATTTATTTTGTTTAAGTGTTCTAATTTTTGGCAAGTATTAAAGCTTATTGGCAATATCACTTAGATTTAATATATATCAATCTTCTTATTCACATCGAATAATGTCTTACCCTTAACTTACCTATTTTCTTTACTTCCCCAACTACTTTATTATTTATTTGACTATAAAAAATTCATGTTCCACCTATGCCAAATGAGATTAACCCTTCAAGTTTACTATGACATTATAATGATAAAGGTTTCCATTTAGGACATTATTATGCATTTCATATCAATTGGATATGAAAATATTTCTAAAATTGCAAATTTAAAATTTCCTAAACGTCTTAACTTATAGGTTTAAATGTGAATTATTCATTTTTTTCATCACTATAGAATCTTCATAGAGTAAAAGTACTATCTATTTACATATTTAGGTTTCATACAACTAATCCGGATTAACATATTTGTTTCAAAATCTAATAATTTGGTTCTTTATTGAATCGATCATTTATACTATTAAACCAAGTTGTTTTGTACTCGGAAGCCATAAATTATAACATCAAGGAAATATTTTGTTTTTTTTTTACCTTTTTAGTTTTCATTAACCAATATGTTGATAAAATTCTTAGCTAGAATGAACAAGCCAAATTGATTTTGTTACACTAGAGTTTTACAGTAAATGCAACTCAGAAGATGCAATATGAGGGAGGAAGTAGTTACTAAGTGAATGAGAAAAACATGTAACAACATAACCTAAGTGGTCTTTTACCCCTTCGTCTTTATTCCAACATATTTGAATGAACAATAATGTGTTGAACAATTATGTGTGACAAGGTTCATGTTACACTATTACAACCTTTGAAATAATGTCGCCATATAGTGCTACCAAAAATATACAAAAATGTCCACCAATCCCTCGATAGACACTTGTCATTTTGGTAGATAATTAATTCCTAAGTTATGCCTCTCTGCTATTATAATGCATGCAATAGAGACACCTATATAACTTCTCCTTAAATCACCATTTTGGAAACGAGAAAACTACTCGAACCCTTTTATAAACTCTTTGACATGCACCATGCACTAGCAATTTTTTTTTATCTCTTACCCATAAGCTTCTACCCTCTTTTTACATGAATGTAGGTTGAGTTTCATTCATCAATTGCCAAATTTATATCTCTATATCGAGATCAATGCATCATGTACTCCATTTTTAAACCACTTCTCAAACTTCAGCTTCTTATAGGCATAACTTTTTTCATAAATGTTACCATGTTTAGGTGGAAAAAGAAGATTATGTACAATAGGGATGTCATTTGGGAAAAACGTCTACAATACTCTAAAACATCTATGCTTGAACGATAAGCCCATAATTTTTTATTCCGTGCAGCAAACATCTATCAATAAAGGATATAAAGATGATGTTATGATTTAACTGAGTGTCACTTCTCTTAGTCATGTCTAGATGCTAGTGAAAAACTATTATAACTAGGCTTTAAAGGGCAATGATACAAGTTGACAATAAACTACCAAATAATATTAGAACACATTTTTCTCAATGGTTTATATGCCAAAAAAAATTTATTTCTTCTTCTATAGGCTATGTGAAGTAAAGAAATCATAAATAAATGTAGGGAAGATGGAACACTAGAGGAAACTTAGAATAAGGAAACCTATTTTGCAGAACACACCAAATTGTCATCAACTTTCTCCTCTAAGAGTCAAGAATCATCCAAGCATTTCACATTAAGCTTGAAGGTGTAACTTTTAAATGAGAAGAGGAAGAAGGTCCTAGAAATACTAGCTTCTAAACTCATGGGCGTTTGATAAGTGCACTTTTAGTTTATGTTGCTAAGTTGTTTTAAGGTGTTTTAAGTGTTTCTTAGTGTGCTTTAGCTTTAGTTTATTTCATATTTTTCATATTTTGTGTCTTTGGATGATCTTTGAAGTTTTTAAATGTTTCTTTATTTTTTAAAATATTTAAAGGTGGATTTTGAGCTTATTTGAGGGATAGTTTGATGCACTTTGATTGTTAGTTTTGTAGGTAACATGATTTCAGTTTTAGTTGTAGTGAAGATAGCATGGTTAGGCCATTAGGTATAACCTAGATAGCCATGAAACTTGCAAGGGATCAAGGTCAATATGTTAGGAGTTTTCTTTCCAAATATCAAGTCAATAGGACTTCCAGAGAAGGCGTTATAGCCATAAGAGTTGATGATGTAGAAAGCTAGATCGTAGTAGAACTTCAATATCAAATGTTGTACAACTGACTAGGATGAGGCATTAGGTACACTTTTAGGGATCATATACGTACTAAAATTGGAGGGCAGAAAGATCTACATGTTAAGAGGTTGCAGTTCAAATTTCAATTCAATCGAAGGTCTAGAGAAGAAGTAATGGCTAAAATACTGAAGAGTGTCGAAAGTTGGAAAACTGCAGTGCACCCTAGATGGCGTCTCTCTATCACAATCGTGACTAGCCATGATGGTGACAGTGGAGCTAACTCCTGTACGAGTCAAACACGGGATTTTAAGCTTTGGGACCCTCCTTTGTACATATTTAATGGCTTAAAACTCTATTAATCTCCAACATTCCTTAGACAACATCCAAAAAGAGGCCAGGAAGAGGTTTTCTTGTGGTTACCCAAAGAAAGCAACCCAATTAACCTTAGAAATTATCAAGACACATCAACACCCAAATTTTCCATCATTCTAGAAGTGAAGAGAAGGGCTAAGGATTTATCTAGTATACTCTTCAACCTCTTTACA
>JAOXYD010102780.1:0-11687 GCA_028565735.1 Pinacopodium congolense | reverse complement strand
TATAAATCTCAAAATAATTTAGTTAAAATAATTTGATATGTTAAATACAAAATTTATTATAGAGATATGTGGATATGAGGGTATTATGGGCATTATGTTAAAAATATAAGGACAAAAGAGACTAAAAAATAGGCTCATTAATTGTCATTAATTGTTCTAAAACATCTACATGAAAAATCACTTTATTGAGAAGCATCAAATTAGAGCTTCTTAAAAAGCTATTTTTTAGCTTTTAAAAAAGCTAAATCTACTAAAAAAGTATTTCTTAATGTTGTAGCCAAACACCCATTTTTTCAAAAAAAGGCTTTTGCATTAGAAAAAAGTACTTATTACCCTTCTAAAAGCCCAACCAAATGGGTGCTAAGTCACATGTGTAACGTGACTTGCTCTTTTAAGCTTGCTTTTTACATTCTTTTTCTTTGCTCTAATATTGATATAACCTTAGGGTTTTTGCTCCAATTCTCTTTGAAACTTCATACTTTCATCATGTATTTGTATTCCATTATTAAATCTATATGAAAACTCAATAGGAACACAACATGAGAAATTAACACAAAATAGGGATGAATTCACATTAAAATGCATATAAAACCTTAAGATAATTCAACCTATCACAATGACATATGACAAACTCACTTTAAACAAATTATAGCATTTTAAGCCACATCGATCAATCATTCAAACACATTGATTGATCAATGTTTGTATTGGTTGATAATGCATTAACTAAATTAACATAAAACTATGGATACACATTATGCAATACCACTGGTCGATTACACTATATATTAGTCGATCATTATACTAAAAAACTTCACATTGATTGATCATTAAACTACTTTTGTCAACTAGTTCACCTAAAAACTTTTTTCAAACTTTTTTCTAAGTTGTCTAAACTTTGAAACTCATTATTTTGGTGAAATTTTAACTTAAACATATTTCAAAATATTATCCAAAGGTGTTTTAAAAATTTAAACTATTTTTTAAAAATTAGAAGTCTTAATTTTTCTGGACACTTTAAAATATTTATACATTAAGTAAAGAGAACAAAATGCATATGCATGATGATTCCCTAAAGTATTGAAATCACCATTTAAAGACTTTCAATAAAAAATTACATTGATTAATGACATTAAACTTCCTTAGTCTTGATTTTAATTTTTATTTGAAAACTTGATCTCTAGATTTTCTTTTTTAGTTTCCATGAGATGTCCATTTGACTCCAGTGTAGAACTTTGTACATTTTTCATATTGATATCTTTTAAGACATTTAACAAAGAAATCATTAGAATAATATGTTTTGTTATCATCAAAATGGATTGAAGCATCCTTTGGTATAACAATTCACTTAACGTGGGATGATAAAAATAAAAGACTAGTGACTTTAAATCATAGAACTATTTATATTCTATTATATATTTTAATAAAAAATGAATTTACTATAGTCTTGATATTTAAAACCCCTCATGATATTTGGCATGTACTTGAAATTCAAAATTGAAGGCATAAATCAAGTCATATAATGTTAAGAGATATTTTGCATGAAACATGTTGAATCCATTACTGGTATGTATGCTCCTTTTATTGATATCATTAATACATTGGAAGGACTTGGAAAGACTTCAATATTCAGATGGGTAGGAAGATTTGGATTTTTATTGAAGTCCTTATAAAGAAAATAATTCACATTCTATTGTTAGTAACCAAGTGTTTGTTTCTTTTCCTAGCATATTAGCTAAGAACAAACAAAATAGGAGCAAGAATGAGAGGTGTTGGAGGTTTTTTGCGTTATGGAAGTGTATATACCTATTTTGGAGGCAACTAAGCAAGTGCTACGATATGAAAATTTTTTAAAGGAACTATTCATGAGTAAGGGGAAGCTTAAAGGTAATGAGAAGGTCAACGTGGGAGAAAATGTATCAAGGGTTTTTTAAAAGGAAGATACCCCCAAATGTAAGGATCTATGTATTTTCGCTATTAATTATAAGATAGGTAACACGAGGTATGAACGATATATACTAGATTTAGGAGTTTCAATTAATTTCATGCTACTTTCAATAAAATGGAGTTATTAAGAGGAAAAATAGGACATTGTAAGAAATGAATCGAATTATGATCAATGAATATAATCTTCCTAAGTACTTTCAAGTTAAAGATATAGCATATGCATGTCATATACCCAAAAGGGTATATATAAGATCAACTATAGGTAGGATCCCTAACAAGCTTTGATATAGAAAATAGTTAAAGATTAGTTCTTTCAAGGTTTTTAGGTATGAATGTTACATTTTGAATACAAAGGATAACCTAAATAAATTTGATTTAAAAACAGATATAAGATATTTTTGTAGTTTATTCTTTAACTAGTAAGGCATATATATTGTTCAATAAGAGAAGTCTAATGATCGAAGAATCAATGTATGTTGTGTTTAGTGAGACTGGCCCCCATGATGTAAAGAAAAGTTTTAAAGATATTGATATATGATTATCAAAGGAATTGGAGAAGTTAGGTCTAGAAGAAAAATAGGAGGATCACCAAGGTACTCTACTTGCATCAAGTGAGCAAATTGTTAAACAAAGCGAGGATAATAAGAAGGAAGAGGAATTTTTTAGAGATTGAAGATACAAAAATACCATCTATCTAACCAAAATATAGGTGATCTATAAAGAGTTTTAGTAACTAGATCCTTCCTTAGAGATTTGTCCCATATTACGTTTATTTCTCAAATTGAGCTTAGGATAGTAGAAGAAACACTTAATGATGAAAACTAAAGAAATTAGTAACTAGGCCTAAAGATCATCAAATTATAGGTATCAATTAGTTGTTTAGGAATAAGATTGATGAGTTAGGCAATGTTGTGAGAAATAAGGCTACATTGGTATCCAAGTTTTACAACTAAGAGGAAGGTATAGATTATAAAGAAAAATTCGCACTTGTGCCTGGGTTAGAGGAAATAAGATTGCTACTTGCATTTACACATTACATAGGTTTTAAACTTTTTCAAATAGATGTAAAAAATTCTTTTTTTTCTAAATTGTCTTATACTAGAAGAATTTTAGGTTGGCCATCCCACCAATTTTAAAAATCATGATGCAGCCAATCATGCTTACAAACTTTTAAAAGCTTCATATGGCTTAAAATAAGCTCTCAGAGCTTGGTGTTAGAGATTAAGTGCCTTTATTTTACAAAAATGGTTTTACTAAAGGTGAAGTAGATATCACAGTCTTCATTAAAAAGCATAATGAAGACAATTTGAATGCTCAATTTTATGTTGATGATATTATTTTTAGTGTTACTAATCAAAGCTTTTGTAAGGAATTTAATAGCATATGAGTAGAGAATTTGAGATGAGTATAATGAGGGAACTCAATTTGTTCCTTTGTTTTCAAATCAAACAAATAAAGAATCGAATATTCATTAATCAAGGTAAGTGTGCAAAAGAGTTATTCAAATGCTTTGGGATGGACCAAGAAATGCCTTTGGGAACACTTATGAATATCACATCAAAGTTAAACAAAGATGAAGAAGGTAAACCCATGGATGACAAGCTTTGAGGAGTCATTGCAAACTATCAAATAATAAACCTAACTATACTTAATTATACAATTAGGGTGAGTTAAGGTCGAATCCACAGGGAGTTACGGGGTACCGCTATTTCTAATGTTGTAAAGAAAAAAAAAACAGAAACAAAAGCCTCTAGATGCAGAAAGAACTAACATAACTAAGACGCAATAAAAATAAAAAAGGATAACACAAAGGAAAACACAAAAAACAAAAAACAATAACAAAGAAATAGGCCAAATGTATTGTCAAGATTCCAGGATATCTATTAATCCTTGAATTTAGATAAAAGGTGCTCTAACTATAGTGTTAGCCTATAGGTTCGAATAAGCTCTCAAACCCTCAGTTCCTTTAGCTACGGTAAATCTAACAAGCTTTAGAAATGAACCGGTCTTCACTATAACCTAGAAAAATCTCTCTAGATAATGACTAACTTACAACACTAATGTACAAGCTCGGAAAGTATAATTTAAAGGTATGGAACCCTAGACTAATTGGTTAAGTATGCTAACAAATCCAACTAGCCTATTGCTACTTTTTGAAAATCGAAAAGGAAAATTACGTATCACATGCTCAATTCTAGCTTTTAAATTAGGAAATGGCCTAAAGGGTGATCAATTCTAAAGATAATACCTAATTCATGTCATTTGTCTATAGTTCTAAACCAACATAGCCTAAATCACCAAATCAATTCAAAGAAAACTCTATTCTCACAATTAATTATCATTTATCCCTAAAATGCCTTCAAACCCTTAAACACCTAACCATAAATAATTAAACTAAGAAAAAAATAAATTAAATAAATAAAAACCATACTTAATTAAATAAAACCAAGGCTAGAAAATTAAAAAAATAAAAGGAAAAACACAATTCAACACTTAAACTATCAAAAACACAAATTACTTAAATTATTAAATAATTAACTAAAAACTAATTCAACAAAACTAAAATTAATACTTTAAATAAGAATTTAAGCACCTAAGCATTGATCAAACATTGAAATATAAACAATTAAAATCATAAGAACAAGTATAAAACCAAATTGTTAAACATAAATTAATTAAATAAATTAATAATAAATGAAAAATTAAGAAAATAAAGATTAACACTTGATATAGAGAAACATAATAACATAAAGATGAATACATAAGAAAACAAAACACATGAACTCATGAATTAAAAAGCAAAGCATTAAGATTTGACAAAGAAAAGAAAGTGAAAATGAAACCACTGACTAAGACAATAGCATTTAGATGTGGAGTAAAAAAGATGGGAAAATGAAGAGGAAAGTAAAACTAACGAGTTTACCATGCTAAAAGCAATGAAAAATAAAATAATTAAAAATAAATGAAAAAGGTGGCTAAGAACAAGTTGCTGCATCTTTACTTTTTTTTGTATTTTTGCTGTCGCTGAATTCTTGATGAGTAGAGAGCTCTACTAAGCTGCAAGCTATCCTTGAGTGTGAGTGGGGAGTAGCCCTTCACAATTCTTTAAGCTTTAAAAGCTTTGTGTCCCCACCAAGGAAAGAGTATAAGCTTGATGTCAACACTTACACTATGGAGAGATTCTTATGGTTTTTCTTTAAGCATGTTGCTCTCTCTCCCTCGCTGTCAACTTGCCTTTTTGTTTTTGAAGCTTGAAGGTTTTGTCAAAACGCTGCGCTCTTGTCTCCTTAAGGGTTTTGTCAAAATTTTGCACTCTTGTCTCCTCCTAGGAAGCTTCATTTCATCAAGCTGTTGCCATTTTATAAGATTAGATAGCTCTTTTGTCAAACACTCCTTTTGCTGCTATATGCTCATTCCTTGTAAACAAAATGTAGCACCTGATTAAAGCTTTGTTTTGTTCTCCCTAATAAGCAAAATGCTAGTGTCTCATCCTACAAATGAAGTAGCTCTCTAAGCTCTACACGCTGGTTGCTCCAAGCTTTCCTCTTGTTCATGTCATTTTGCCTAAGCATTTAACAACTTTCTCCATTATGTTGTCGTTTTGCTCTTATGTAAAAGGCTACAATTGTTTTTATATTTTCAACTGTGCACTCCTTTGCTTTTCAATGTTTTTTTAGCTCCCCTTTAAAGCTTTTAAATCTTATTTTTCTCCTTTTATGTCCACTTGCTTTAACGTGATTTGTTCTTCCTCTCTAAAATGCTGCACTTCTAAACTTTATGCTTTTAGTTTGTATTTGTATTTCATTATTAGATTTGAATGAAAATTCCAAAAGAACACAAATTAAACATTTAAACAAAAAAATAGGATTAAAATGACATTAAAAAAATGTATGAAAATTCAATATATTTCAATCCTATCAAGCTTCATAGAGACATAATAGGTAGCTTACTTTACCTTATCACATGTAGGCCCAATATTATACTTATTATATATTTATGTGTTACATTTAAATCAAGTCCTAGGGAGTTACATCTTTTAACAGTTAAGCATGTACTTATGTATTTATATGGAATCACATCCTTAGGCATTTAGTAAGAAATGCATCTATAGAATTCGTTGGCTATTCGAATATGAATTACATTAGTAGAATTTTGAATAAAAAGAATACATCTGGAACTTGTAAATTCTTTTAATAACATTATTAACCATAGAAGCATAGTATGTAGCAACTAGTAGTTATTGTCTACAAATATTTTGGCTTAGGCAACAACTTAGAGATTATGGTAAGTAACTTAATAAGATTCTCAATAGGTGTGAAAACACTAATACATGCCTAATAAAGAATCCAATTTAACATTGTAGGACTAAGAACATAGAGATAAGGTATCATTTCATTAGAGATCTTATGAAAAATAGTGATATTGAATTTTAATTTGTTAACATAATGCAATAATTGGTCAATATTTTCACCAAACCAAAGATTAAAGATAGGTTTTTCATGATTAGGATATAATTAGGCATGATTGATGGTAGGCCTTTTAGAACATTTTGTGAAATTGATGAATATTTTTAACCTTCTTATGAACTACTCCATAACAGTTGGTTTCATGAAAATTAGCATGTTTTCCAACAATTTTATAAAATTTTTATGATGTAAAAAAATGGGAGAATTTGTGTGATATTAAATGGCTTATATAGGAGGAGGTACATGCATTTAAGGGTAGTGTATTTTGTTATAATGCATTCATTAAAGGAAAGCAAGATTCACATGATGAATATACATTATGTTTGGATCTAAGGATAAAATTGGCCATTTATTTTGGTATGTTTTATTTTGTACGTGCTTTGGCTCTCTCATGTCACATGTTTTGTTATCAACAATTTTTCATTTCACATCCAAATTAGGGGGGATAGTTCAAGAGAGAGATGCTCTTCCTTCTCACTAGAATGACGATTCTCTTGAGGATTTGTGAAAGGTCTTTTGGCCACTTTCTTTCTTGATTTCTCTTCTTTTCTTGCCTTCTTGCTTGTGCTTCCCCATTTCCTTCTATCCTCCTCCTTGTTTCTAGCTATGTCTTCCTTTCTTGAAGCAACTGATTCTATCCAGTAACTTCCAGCAGCTTTCTCTACTTGTTTATTTGCCTTTTCCATTACTTTGTGCCTCTTTTCCTTGATCTTCCTCTTCCTTCTCTTTCCCTTTCATTTTTCTAATTTTTTTTTTGCTCATTTGGTCATTCTTTCTTCTTGATGTAAGCTTTTAAATTTTGGTTACACCTTCCTTTCCCTCCTTCCATTTTTTTTCAAATTCTTCCAACTTGCCTCAGTTGACTTCCAACCTTTTCCTAATCTTTTTATATGGTCTACACTACTCCTTCTGCCCCCTAAACCCTCCTTTAGCTATGAATGAAATCCCACTAGCTTCTGGTATTGTGACGATGAAAACTTGGAGTCAAATGGTGGGAGACACTGACTCAAATAACTCTATGCTTTCCTACATTTCTCCAAGCAATATTGATGGCACTTAATGTGTGGTTACTCCTATTCAAGTGCTTAAGGATGGTGCAACACATCGGAGCTATAGCTTAGTAGGATTCTTCTATGACAAGAGAATAGCCTTCCTATCCATGAAGGCTTGAGTAAGGGAGAATTGGAAGAAATGGGGACTTATAGAGGTGATATTGAATGATCAAAATTTACATTTATTTAAGTTCTCATTTGAATGTAATATGTAAAAGGTGGATGAAGCTGGACTTTGGCATGTCTATAGGAGACCTCTCTTCCTTCTCTAATTGAATCTAGGTATGAAACCTAAAGAATTAAATCTATGTATGAAACTTGAAGAATTAAAGCAAAAACATATTCCTATTTGGATGTGCATTCATAATATACCTCTTGAATACTACAACAATTGGTCTTAGTTATTTAGCAAGTTTTATTAGTAAACTTTTGTTTATGGATGAGTATATAACAAACTTCCAAAGGCCTTAATTTTTTAGAATTTATGTTGAGGTTTCAAGTGATAAAGCCTTTCCCAATGGCGTTCCAATCACACATCTTGAAGAGGAGGAGGAGCTTGTACATGATACATTGGAAGTCACCTATCTATAGAAGCCTTAATTCAAACAAGTCAAAGTGTGGAAACTTACTGGAAGGTGTTCAAGAAAGGGGATTATGAGGAGCTTATGGGACTTAACACTAACGTAATTATTACAAATAAGGGCCCTAAAGAGGAGGTTGTCTGAGAAAGGGTGTATGAGACCATTACTCTACAACGTAGTAGCTTACAACCTTTAGTTACTCAAATGGATGAGAAAGGAAGTGAACCTACTCCAATGGTTGCTATGGAGGGTGATAGTAGTGCCCACATTAGTACTGGTGAAGATTAAAGTGTACAGGAGCCAATCTTGGCTGAAAATTTAAGTGTGAAGAGGCTGCTCCTAAGTCCCCTACTAAAGAAAATGAAGTTTTCTTTGTTGAAGTGCCTAGAAGAAGATTGATAAGGAAAGCTAAGGAAAACTCTTCTTCTTCTTTCCATTAATTATATTTGTTATAGTATGGAATGTTAGGGGTCTTAAAAGCCTAAACAAACAACAAGTAGTGGCTGACTATTTAGGTGAAACCAATCCATGACTGGTTGATCTTTTGGAAACCAATTTAAAAGTTGACAGATTCAAGGCTCTTTAGTTTATTGATACAATTTTGAGTATTTTGACAAACCATCAACATCATTACAATGGTAGCATCATTGTGGGTTTTGACCCTTCTTTTTTCTCTTTAAAGGATAGTGATATGACTGATCAAATAATTCATTTGAGACTATTTCTTAACTTAAGTAGACAGGAAGTCTGCATTTCAATTATCTCTGATTCTGACTTGGCATTTCATAGGAATTCTTTTTAGGAGCACATGCCGACTATTGAAGCAAGGATGAGGTGCCTTGTTTAGTCATAAGGGACTTCAATTGCACTCTCAAATTGGAAGAAATAAATACTAGAACTAGCAGACTTGGAGCTTGCATTAGTTTTAGAAATTACACTTCTCGGATTGGGATGAATGATCTTCAATTTGCGAGCGGCTTCTACATTTGGTTTAATAATAAAAGTGATTCAGATTTACTCTGAAGAAAGCTTGATAAGGCATTGGTAAATGATATTTGGATGGATTAATTTCAACTCAGTAAAGCTATTTGCAATCAACCACTCATTTATGACCATAGATCAATTGAGGTTTATAATCTCTCGGATGCATCTCCTATACATAGCCCATTCAAGATCTTTAATCATTTAACTAAATTTAAGGATTTTAATGTCATCACTGAAGCTTGGATGAGGGAGCCAACTCAGGGATTTGAGAAATATAAACTAACTAGGAAACGTTTCCACATTAAATAAAAGTTGAAGAAGCATACTAAGAGCCATCAATTTTTTGATAATCAATCTATCTAGCAGGCTAAAGAAGACATGAATTAATGTCAAGCCTTACTCAGTCTCAACCCTTTAGATACAAAGTTCAAAGTAAAGGCAGTACAATTATTGAATTCCTATATCAATATCCTAAACACTCTTTTTTCTTTATTAAGGTAGAAGATTGGAACTTTGTGGTTGAAGGATAATGATTGCAACATAGCTTCCTTATACATGTACATTTTTGGAAGAAGGAATAGGAACAAGATTATCTAACTTACTTGCTCCAATGCACATGTATTAAGAGCTCAATGTGATATTAATAAGGAGGTACATGATTAATTTCAAGGTATCATGGAATGCCTTTAACCACTTTAATTTACTTTAACTTGTCTAGGGCCAACTTGAATTCACTCATTAGGGAGGTCAGTTATAAAGAAATTGAGAAACTTGTGAAGTATCTGAATCCTAATAAAGCCCAGGACCAGATGAATTCAATTCCTTCTTCTTTTGATCCTTTTAGACCTTGCTAAAGGAGCAAACTATCAAGGCTATCCAGGAGTTCTTCCAAACTGGCATATTATTGAAGGAGATTAATAAGAAATCCATTTGCCTTGATCCTACGTTTCCTAAAAGCTAAAGGACTATAGGCTAATATTATGCTGTAATACCACATAAAAGATCATTTTCAAAATTCTTGCAAATAAAATGAAAGTTGTGCTAGAACAACTCATCAATCCATCCTAAATAACATTTATTTAAGGTAGGAACATAGGTGATAATATTCTATTTACACAAGAGCTTTTTAAGGGCTATGGAAGCAGGAAGGATGTGAAGACTTGTGAATTTAAAATTGATTTTAAAAAGGCCTATGATACAATAAGGTGGTCCTTTATTCATGAGATGCTTACTGTCTTTGGCTTTCCAAATAGGTTTATAACTTAGTTGATGCAATGTCTTATTACTACTTACTGTGTTGTGTTAATGAACCAAGAACCTTCGTTATGCTTTAATGGGAAGGGGGATTGAGGAAAGCAGACCACTTATCCCATTATTTGTTCACCCTTTGTATGGAGACTTTGACCAGTCTAACCTAATAAAAGATTGATTATGGGGGCAACTTCCATTTTCAAAACATGTGTAAAAGACTTAACTTATTTAACCTTGAATTTTTATATGATTTGATGCTATTTTTTAGGGTTAAGGAAGACTTAGTTAGGTTGTTAATAGAGTCCCTACATACCTTTTCAATCCTCTTAGGTTTGGCTATCAATTCAATCAAATGCCAGTTGATCATTTCCGAGTTTGCTAATGAAGTCTTAGATGGGCTGATGCATCTCACAGGTTTTAAAATATGTTCCCTTCCTATCAAGTACCATGGCTTGCTTATTATTTCCCCAAACCTTCCTAAAGGGATCACAAGATTATTTTTCAAAGAATTCAGACAAGGATAGGCAGTTGGTCTAATAAACATCTGTCTATAGCAGGGAGAGCTCAACTAATTATTTCTATTCATTCTAGCATGTGTGTTTATTAAACTTCTCACCTTTTTCTCCCTAAGCAACTTATAAAGATCATTGATATAACCTTAAAAAAAATTTTATGGAGTGGAGATGTGGCCAATCATGCTAGTAATAAGGTCAAAAGGTCAAAAGTGTGCCTGCCAAAGAAGCAAGGAGGTTTAGGAGTTCCTTCCATAACTTTTACTACCAAGGTAAGTCTAGCTAAATGGATATGGAGATTACATAAGGATAAAGACTTTGGGATGAAGTGGATGCATGTTTATTTCATGAAGGACTTGAATATGTGGGAGATCAATCTTAATAGCTCTAGTTCTTAGAGTACAAAGAAAATGTTAGGGGGTAAGGAATAAGCTAAGAGCAACCATCGTTTACAAGGTTGACAATTGTGAGAGTACTTATTATTGGTTTAATGATTGGATCTATTCAGGCCCTCTAGCTTTAATTCTTGAGCCGAACTCCTTTAAGAGCATCATGTATCTCCATTCTAAGGTTAGCAAGATCATTTAGGGTCTTCTTAGGTACTAAAATTGGAAATGATGGCAATTAGCAACCATTGCTCCCTAGCTACCACCTAGGATCTTTTAGGGAGGATATGGTGTAATGGAAGCTCAATTCTTCTAATATTCTATAGGAAATCTTGTAAGACAATGTTTAAGGTTAGGGGAGGTAATTTGGGAAGGTATTAATTGATTTGGTTTAGATATAGAGTCTTTAAGGTAGCTTATAAACTTTGGTTGGCTATAAGACAAAGGTTGATGATTTTTAGTATATACAAAAGGAGCACTAGGTTGGATCCTTCTTGTAGATTTTGTT
>JAOXYD010102750.1:0-11687 GCA_028565735.1 Pinacopodium congolense | reverse complement strand
ACCGCCATGTCAGCACATCTGCCTGGTCACCACTGTCACATCATTACGGTCAACCCGCCACATCAGCAAAGTCAACTCGCCACGTTAGCGCCCCTGTCACGTCAGCCCTAAATATTTTCAGGGGGTATTTGATAATTTTGTTAAAATTCAGGGGGTCTGGGATATTTTTAAAAACACAGGAAGTGTTTGATAAATCATGAAAATATATGGGGGTCTTTTAATATATACTCTTGAATGGTTATTCCTCTTTGAAGTAAGTTTTGACAAAGGTTTAGAGATTTGTGATTTTTTAAATATTTTTTTATTGAAGAAGTGACAAAGGAAGGGACATCTGTCAAGAAAAGCAGTGTGAGGAAGCTCAGAAACAAAACATATAAGAAACACACAACAAAAAAAAGATGAAAGCAGATTATATTTTCTTAAAAACGTAATTTCTTGTGGAAAAAGAAGGTACTTTGTATTGTATTTCACATTTTGTACAGAAAGTAGATATACATTTATACTAGTAGAATATTAATGTTTAGCCTATATCTAAGCCTTAATATCTAGAGCAGATTATGTATCTGTCACAGATTATGTATTTATTACAAATGTATCCTTAAATCATAACTTATCAATCTTTTCGTAATATATAACACTCTCCCCTTAAGTTAAAGCATATATATTTAGCATACCAAACTTATTACAAATACAATTGATTTGTATTACATTCAAAACTTTTGTAAAGATATTTTCAAGTTGTTCTCCAATTCTGACATATCCTATAGATATTAAGTTTTGTTGAATCTTTTCTTGAATTAGATTAGAAGCCATATGTAGAGCAACTTAGTTATCACACCGCAATTTTGTTGTAGTTGAGACTTTAATCCCAATGTCTATTAAGAGTTGATATATCCAATTTATTTACATGTTGATTGTGTCATAACTTGATATTTAGATTTTGCAGTGGATCTAGATACTTCATTTTATTTTTTTACTTTTCCACGACACTAAATTTTCTCCAATAAAAGGCACAATAGCCTATAGTTGATTTTCAATCAATTTTAGAACCTATCCAATTAGCATTTGAGAAGCATTCAATGTGGGTATGTTTATGATTTTTATATAAAATTCCTCGATCAGGAGTTTCCTTTGAGTAACATAGAATGTGCTCTAAAGCTGCCCAATCATGAACAGTTGGAAACAACATAAACTGGCTTACAACGCTTACAGAGTATGCAATATCAAACTTGGTTACTATAAAATAGTTAAATTTTTCAATCAATCTCCTATATTTTGTAAGATCTTTAAATAATTCACTATCATGTGGTAGCTGTAGATTAGGAATCATAAGAGTATTGCATGGTTTAACCCTTAACTTTCCAATCTAAGTCAGTAGATTGAGTACATACTTCCTTTGTGATAAAAAGATGGCCTTTCTGTTTCTTGTTAATTCTATGCCCAGAAAAACATTTCAAAGCTTTTAAGTCTTTTGTCTGAAATTGTTTAAGAAGAAAAGACTTTAAGGATGATATACCTTTAAGATCGATTCTAGTAATGATAATGTTATCATATCAGAAGTGAAGTGTTTATAAAAAATTGAGTGATCAGATTTACTTTTACTTATACCAAAGTGTTCCATAGATTGACTGAATTGTTCAAACCATGCTCAAGGAATCTGCTTTAAACCATATAAAGATTTGTGAAGATGACAGATTTTCCCATACTCTCCCTGAGTAATAATTTCATATGGTTGCTCCATATACACTTATTTTTTAAGATCACCATGTAAAAATGCATTTTTCTATCCAAATGATGTAAAGGCTAGTCAAAAGTGGTTGCCAAAGAGATTAATAAACATATAGAGGTTATTTTAGCAACAGGAGAGAAAGTATCTGAGTAATTTATACTATATGTTTAAGCAAATCTTTTAGTCACAATTTGTGTTTTAAGTCAAGCATTTGTCCCATTAGAATTAACTTTAACGGCAAACACCCATTTACATCCAATAGCTTTTTTTTCCTGCAAATAAATTCACTAAATGTCAAGTACCATTAGCATCTAAAGCAGTCATCTCTTTTATTTTAGCACTGGGTCATCCAAGGAGGGATAAAGCTTCTTTAACAATTTTAGAAATAATGATATAATCAAGTAAACAAATAAAAGAATATAAGGTATAGGATAACTGATTATAAGAAACAAATGAGGAAATAAGATAAATGCAGTGTCATTTACCTTTGCATAGAGCAAGTTAGAGATCAAACTCTTTAGTTGGTGGAATTAATGTTAAAGAAGAAATAGGTAGCAAAGTTGTATTTGGATGATCTCATCTTCTAGAATACACCAGGTGAATTAGTGGTGGTACATAAGTATTAGTATCATATGAAGGAGGAACAATAGGGATTGAATAAGTTATTTGATACACCAAAAGGTTATCATCTACCTAATCAAAGGGTAGAGATGAGGTACAAAAGAAAGGGAGGTGTTTGAAAAAGGTAACATTAATTGACATAAGGTATTTTTTAAGGGCAAAATAGTAGTACCTATACCCATTTTAGAAACAAGAATAACCCAGAAAAATACATTTGAGAGATTTGGGATCTAACTTATTGATACAAGGATGAACATCATGTATAAAACAGGTACTATAAAAAATTCAAAGTGTTAGAGAAAATAAAGGTTTAGTAGGAAAAAGAATGTAATAAGGAATCTCACCACAAAAAATATATGATGGCATAAGATTGATTAGAAAACAAACTGTGGAGACAGCATCAAGCCAAAATTGTTTTGTAACTTTCACTAGGAATAATAAAGCTCTAGCGGTTTCAAGTAGATTTCTGTTTTTTCTTTCAGTAAAACCATTTTGGAATGATTAATCAATGCATGAGGATTGATGAATAATACTATTTTGGAGCATATATAATTGAAATGATGTAGAAAGATATTCTTTGGCATTATCACTCAACATTTGAATAGAGATATTAAATTTTGTTTTGACTTCCATATAAAAGGCAGTAAAATGAGAAAACAAATTAGAATGGTTTTTCATTAAATAAAGTCAAGTTATATGAGAAAAGTCATTAACAAAAGTAACAGAGTATTGAAACTCAATTTTGGATACAACTGTACAAGAATCCCAAACGTCAGAGTGTACTAATTTAAAAGGAACTTTATCTCTATTAATAACCCGATGAATAGAAGACAGATGATGATAAATTAACATCATTCACAATCTAATGAAGAAACAATATGAAATTAAGGACATAATTTCTTCAATAGAGATAATGAGGGATGTCCTAACCGGTAATGAACTTCAAAAGGTGAAAAGGTACTTAAACAAGCAATGGATCATGAAATCTGAGTATCCAAAATGTAGAGACTGTCGAATTCAAGTCCTCTATCAATAATATTTTTTGTCATAAGATCCTAAAAGAGACAATAATCAGAAAAGAATAAGACACAACAATTTAAAGATCGAGTAAGTTTGCTAATAGATATTAAGTTGAAGGAAAATCTTGGTAGGTATAAGACAGAGGATAAAGAAAGGGAGGTAGTGGGATTAGCAGTTCTAGAGCCATCGGTTAAAGTAACATGGGTTAGAGAAGTATGTTTTTGAAAGGTATAGAAAATAATAAAATTACCTGTCATATAATTTGATGCACCAGAATCTATGACCCATTGTGAGGAAGTGGAAACAAGACATGTAGAAATATTATTTGAATCAAAAATAGCCATAATAGACTAAGATAAATTATTTAATGCTTATTGGTATTGAGTGAATTTAGAAAATTCGTTAGTAGAAACCATAATTGCATTCTCAGATGAGGACGTAGGCAGCGTAGTAATGGTAGCATGCGCAAAGTGAGATTTCTAAGATTTTTGTTGTAGTTTACAACACGCGTATTTAGTGTGGCCAAGTTCATAATAATATCGATAAATAATCCCTGTGTGATCCTGATATTGATGTTCCTGACTCTATCTTTGTTATTTTGCTTATGCACTGTTGTTTAACATCAGACTCATGATTTCAATTGAGAAGAGCACTTGGTGCTTGGAGATTGGATGAAATTGTACTGACATCTATTCAAAGTATGTGATTAAAGGTTTCATGAAGAGAGGAAATATCATAATTAGATAGAATTTGAGACTTAGTAATATCAAATTGAGAATTGACACCCACTAAAAAATTCATTACTACCTTCTGCTTTCGTTAAGCCTATTAAACTTTAATATCAGGACTAAAAGGTAATAAGACATTTAATTCTTCATAAACTTTTCTAAAATTCATAAAATAGGCTTAAAGGGATTGTTTTTTCTATTTTGAATGATAAAAACCTTTACATACTTTATATATACGGGATGTGTTGCCTTTTCCAAAATATAAAAAGTCTAAATATTATTTTCTTTTTTGCATACTCATAGTGATGGATCAAACTAAAAATATCGTTGTCAATGAAATTTCTATTTTGTAAAAACAAACAAGCATCATTATGTAACCATTCCTAATGAGTGTGGTCCAATGGTGGATCATTCATAAGGTTATAGTCTTTTGAAATACTCCGAAGATAAATCTTGACGGTTTTACACCAATCCAAATAATTAATCCTATTTTCACTCAACTTATTGTCAGTAATCTTAGACATTGTTGGAATAATATCAGCCACAACTAACCTTTTTATTCATTAGCCATATTAATCAAGCAAAGTAGCAACACTCCACATGAAATTTATATAATAAAAAAAGAAAAAAGCATTGAAGAAATAACAAATTGTGGCATATGCTTTAGAGGAAACCCTAGACAATGCTACCCTTCCCCCCTTTGTAGATGATGGTCAAAGGGTTGTGGATGCTAAAAACTGACCAGAGTAGGGTGTCAGTCCTGATGGAATCAATTAGAGGGCAGCGTAAAGTCAAAAACATTATCACTTGGTGGCACGCGAACAAGAAGTTGCAGACCTTAAGTGGCGTATGTAGGTTACGCAAGAAGCTTATGGTGGCCAGAAATTGGGTCGTGTTAGATTGACGGGAGACACTTTTATAGAGGTCAACAATGGGAATAAATGAATACCAAGAATGAGAGAACTAGAGACTCGACCTTTGTGCTTTTCTAGACAACGTAGTCAGAGAAGTAAAAATGAAGAGACTTAACAGAAAGACTCAGTTGAATGCTAAGCAAAACTAAGGTGAAAAACAATTTCGAATGGCCAGAACTGTATTATAATATCATATAGAAAATGAAGGTATTTTATATTGTATTTCACACTTTGTACAGAAAGAAGATACATATTTATACTAGTAGAGTACTAATGTTTAGCCTATATCTAGGCCTTAATATTTGGAGTAGATTATGTATTTGTTGCAAAAGTATCCCTAAATCATAGCCTATCAATCTTCCCATAATTTGTAACACTTCCCAATACATAAACGTATATATATAGGCTGGGGAGAGCATAACACTAGTGTAGACTAATCTATTATGAAATAATTCACTTATTTTATTTAAATATAAAAGCAAAAATAACCTACACATCATAAATGGTTTTGCTGTAAAAAAATGTAAACTAATCCTACTAACTTTTATATTTCATAAAATGCATCAACACTAACACTATTTCGTTGAAATATCAAGTCGGCATTGCAAATAAATGAATTTGTTACTGGGTAAAGTTTTACTCATTATATCAAAAACCTACTTCTTTGAAGAACAGTGCTCAAGCTTCACTTCATCCTCATTTTCAACTTCTCTAATATTATGAATCTTGACTTTAATGTTCTTGATTCTCTTATATTGAATGACATTCTTTGCAATGATTATAATTAACTGATTACTAATATAAAGTACCACTCTCTTATTCTATTCCAAAATCAACTAACAACTTACTTAGCAATATACATTGATTAAAGCTTCAATAGGTTGAGCAATAATTTTTTTTAATTCAAGTAAATATACCATTTTTAATATAGAAAACATAGTTAGAGATGCTTTTTGTACCATCGATAGAACTAGCCCCATCATTACAAATATATGCCATTAAATTAGTACTCTCCTCCTTTTTTTTGTAGATTAATCCATACTTTGATATTCCAGTTACATACATTAGAACTCTTTTGGTTGCTCCAAAGTGAATTTTACTTTATTCTTACATGAATCTTGATAAAAAACTAACTGCGTATATCAAGGCTATCTTTGTGGTTGCTAGATATAATAAACTTTATGTCAAACTTCTATATAAGGTTGCATAAACCTTTTCCTTACCATCTTATCTTGATAATTTCAAATTCATAATAAGAGGACAGGAAAATGGTTTTTTTAAGGATATTGAACTTCTTAAGGATAGAATGTGCATTGTTAAACTGATCAATGAAGATATAAACTTTAGCTTACCCTATTTCCATACTAAGAAATTAGTGTACCAATCTAATATCAGACATTCCAAAATTTTGCTTCAAATTTTTCTTTAAATGGTACTACATATCCATTATCATCACCAATAATCAACAAATCATCTACATATAAAGACATAATTAGGTTCACTAACATGTCTTTAAGAAGTTAACAGAGAATAGCTTCATTCTCACTTCTTTTAATTCTATTCTTAATCAAGTATTCATCAATCCTACTATACCAATCTACATATATGGTCTCCTTAATAAAACCATTTGAGAATACAAATTTGACATCAAGATTCAATAACTTTTAGTAAAATTTAATGGCTAATGCAAATAATAATCTCATAGTGCCAAGCTTACTAACTTTGTAAATATTTCAAAATAGTCAACCCCATGTTGTTGAAGATATCCCTTAATGACTAGCCTTAATTTTATCCTGTTGATTGATCCATCAAGATTAAATATAATTATGAAGACTCATCTAAGAATTTTTTAATTAAATGGACTTTCTACTGAATATCAAGTTTTATTCTTTTTTATCATAGCAATTTCATCTTCCATAGTTGCAACCTATTCTTTCTTAATTGTATCCTCATTAGAACTAGATGGTTCAATAGTATTAAATATGCTTTTTCATAAATTTTAACAAGAGGCCTTATTTTCATAACTGAAATTTCAACATCTATCATTATTAACGTCCTATAGAACTTCCTTATTATGATGAAGTAGTAAAGAATCAACTTCTGGGTCTTGAAATTTACCAGTTAGTAGCCTTTACTAATTTATTACCATTTTTTTATCTTAGTTACTTAAGAAAGAGGCCTGTTTCTTTCTCAATTCTTGCTTTTGGCTTCTTTAATTCACTAAATACCTTTCTTATATTTCAGGAAAGTAATATAACTATACCTATTGTAATTGTCAACTATTAACACAAAATATCTACTTCTATTTAGTGAGACTCACTCACAGATTCACATACATTAAAATAAATTAGTTCCTACCTCTTCACAATTCTTCAAGAAACATTTTTTAAAGGAAATCTTGTTACCTAAATGGTAATATTAACATGTTTATGTCACTTGGAAAGCCCTTGCACAATGTCATTTTTACTCATTCTTTTTAATATACCATGATTAACATATCTCAATCTATTATTTCAAAGCATAGACTCATTTATAGAAGTAACTTTAACTAAATTTATGAAATTACCTTCTTTAAAATACTTGACTTTAACATTCCAATCACTGGAAAAAAAATTTTCTTTATGCAAACTGTCATCATTTCAACTCTTTTATAGTCAGTTATCACATATTCACCATTAGAAAATTTCATAACATGCCCTTTTTCAATTAATTAACAAACCCTCAACAGATTTTGATCAAGTTCAAGCATTAGAAGTACATCAAATGTTAAGTTGATACATGTTAAAGTGTTCACAGTAATACATCATCTTCCATTCACCTCTAAGAAAGCATCTTTACCAATTCTGACTTTACTTTGGAAGTTATTGTCTAAGACTTTGAAAAGAGACCCATTTATGCCATTTGACATGTACTTCCATAATCTACAATTCAAGAGTACTTGGTGGAGCATGTAGATAAGGCAACATTTGTGAACAAAGTTTCTTCAGCTTCTTGCTTCTCTATCTCTGCAATCTAAACTTGTTGTGTTGTCTCCTTTGGTATGCGTTTACTCATCTTTTCAATGTATCACGTCATATTATAAGCCTTGTCTTGAATCAATAATAGTTAGGAATGTGATTTTTCTTCTTGCAATGAGGATAAGATGCAAACTTGCCCTTATTTTGCCCTCTAACATATTGACTTCCTTTCTTTCTCTAGTTTTTTTAAATAAATTTTATCCTTGTTCTTTCCTTATCTTTGACTCATACTAGATTGGTTAGTTTTGACATTAACCTTAAAAACTCCTTCAATATGTTCTTCTTTACTTAACACTCTCCTTTATTCTTGAACTTTAAGAGAGTTTACAAGCTTCATCAAGGTTATTTGTATCACATCTTTGGATTCTTTGAAAGCTAAAATCTTAGCCTTAAAACTCTCAGGAATATTGATAAGGACATTATCCAAATTTCTTTTATCCTATAATACTTTCCCAACTAGATTAAGCTGACTTACAACTTTTATAAATTTGTCTCTATATTCTTTAGTAGTTTCAAACTCACTTATTTTCAATGACTTAAATTTTCTCCATAAATTAAGGACTTAAAGCTAGTTTATCCTTTTAGATCCTTAAAAATCCTCTTCAATCTTATTCCAAGTTTCCTTACTCGACTTATAAGCCATAATCCTTGCAAAGTCGGCATTTGAAACTAAAATATGAATGGTAGCAAGTGCCTCATATCTCTTTGTCTTCTCTTTACTGTGGTCTTTAATTTGATTCATTATTGGATTATTTGGAGATTAGTTCATGGTTCATACAAATTTTATAGATCAAATGCTATCAAATAAGCTTTCATCTTCATGGTTCAAATAGCATAAATTGTTTCATTAAATAATTGAGGTATTAATGTAGAGAAACTTGTTAAGCCATTTCAACAACATAAGTTTGAAAATATTAGATTTTCTTTGAAAAAGGAAGGATATTTTCACTTGTTTTCACTCACGTAAGTCTTTAAGATCCTTAGAACCCTAAGACCATATAATATAGGGAAGCTAAGACATAAAACACAGTGGGAGAAAGATATAAGTGTAGGCTACTCCCTTGTCACATACATAACTCATTTTATCTAAATATGTAAACAAAAGTAACCTATATAGCAATTTTTTTGGGGTTAAAAATACACTAAATTTTATGTTTCATATAAATACATTAGCACTAATAGCATCAAAGGTCAATGATTGCCTTAATGAAGACAAATTAAGGGATTATAGTTATAGAAATTGAAATTGGTTTGGTTAGATTTTGTTTTATCGTGTGTTACATGACAAGCAATCCTATCCATCTTATTGTTATTTCAATAAATTGGATATTTCATCTGTTTATATAGTAGATTAATTCAGTTTACCACCAATTTTAGTATTAGTGTTTATCCTAATGTAAAATCATAATTGAACCATGTTTTATTTGTTAATTAGATATTTTTTTCTTTTCTTTTGTGATGGTAAAATCCAATCTTTCCAAGTGTATATTAGATAAATCAAACTAACTAATATTAACATATTTAATGTAGTTGCACTCGGAATCAATCATATTTGAAAACCTTTTAAGTGAATCTTAACTCTCAATCATTTAAAGGTGAGAGAAACTTGAGAAGTTATACTCTACCAATTAGATGATCTTTTAATTTCACAAACTTTAGAGCAAAGGAAGTAAGTCAATTCACAACTTGGTGCTTCTACTTATGTGATCTCCCCAAGATTGATAAGGTGAAGGAGCTTTTTTAGGTTTTTCCTATCAAATTTGATTATCAAAATAATAGACACGGAGAAGATTCAATAGGTTAGTTGCACTTGACTTTTTCTTTCATTGATTTTTATTCTACTCTTTATAAATGATCTTCGCTTTTGAATATCGGTTTCGAATTTAAATTTTGTTAATGTTTTCTAGGATCCTCAGCAGTAAAGGAAAGATGTAAAGCCATCTCCGCAATTTTGATATGGATCAATCTTCCGAATTGTTCACTACAAAATCTATATAACAATATTGCAGTTACATCCCATAACACGATTAACTAACTACTCTTTGAAGCAAAAGAAAACTTTAGAATCCAGTTACTGGTATTCCTAACTTAAGCCATTCTCAGTTGCAGATTCTGGTAAATCTTCTATGCAACTCTCGAGTTCTTCATCTGAAATCTCTTCGTCTTCTTCGTTTTGGTTGCTCCTGTTTTTATATATTTTACATAGCACCCAATCGTCCAACTGCCCCACCACGAAAAAAGAAGAAACAAATACAACATGAAATTCAACGATGATCAGAGGGAACAAAAGGACAACATGGGATAATTATAGTATGTTTACATACCGTCATCTTGTCTTTAGCTGTCGTGTTAGAGTATCGCGCACTCAAGGTATACTCATGCATCTTCCATATCGTTTTGATTCCATTAGGGTGCTTTCCTTCATAATAGTCCAGCGATTTCCTGTAGCCTATAGGGTCGGGATCGTCACTTTGAATAGGCTTATCAGTCCCAGTGGGCTTCCAGTATCCATCGCCAGCTGCTCGTTTTGGCCGTTTCCCATTAAGGTACTTCCGATATCTGGGTGTGAAGAAGAGCCAGTGAGGCTCTCTTATCCTTTGATACTGGTCTGCTCATTGTAAATAGATACAAGTTAAGCATTGAAAGAAAGAGTTTTTCCTTTTAATATGCACAGAAGTTAAGGCATGAAAGATGAAAGAATCATGAACTGATACGAACCTGTTAGAACTTGAGGATGGAAACTGTAGAGATCAACGTCATGGATTCTAATGAGGGGTATTGGTAAGTTGTTGACCTTTCTGAACAAGTGATCAAGCAACTCATCATCAGTGGGACACGACCGATAACCAGGTGGTAGATTTCTGAAGTAATTATCAATCTCATCATTGCTCATGTTATCCCTGTAAAGGATGTTACTAGGTGGGTGGCGGTTGTTTTCCATCGTCGGGGGAGAGAAACTGAATGGAGGAGTTGGGTCAGTTTGATGAGATTTTCGAAGAACGCTTAGTTATATACATAGTGGTGATATAAGATTGTCCTAATTCGATTACAATTAGTATTCTAAACCCCTTAGAATTAGGATTCCTTAATCCTTAAAGTAATGAATCCTGAGACATTAATATTATGATTTTTAATATATTCTTATTTAATATAATAGTTAACAAATAGTTATATTAAGATTTTTAATATAACTATTCTTACCTATTTTAAATATTTTGGGGAAAAATTAGTAATCCAACGAATTGGTGGCCTTTCATGATTTCTCTTGACAAAAAAGTAATTTGGAAAAAGAGAGAGAGAGAGTAAAATAGTCTCTTCTATTCAGTCATTAAGAATATGAAGATTTAATAAATATCAACATATTCTTTTAGGTAAAAAATGCATTGTACTTGTCCATTTTTTATTAATATCATCAATGCAATTCATTCAATGATAAATTCAATATAAATTAATTAAGAAGATATGACAGTCACACGTATATAAACCAATGTTTACAAAACCGGACCGGACATTGAACCGGTAAAGAGAAGGGTTTAAGGTTTTAAGGTTTGACCGTTTTCAGACCGTTATAAAATCGGTATTGAACCAGTATAAAATAATAAATATATTAAATATACAAACAAATAAAAATATATAATAGAAATCAACTATATGATTA
>JAOXYD010102739.1:0-11688 GCA_028565735.1 Pinacopodium congolense | reverse complement strand
TACGCAATAAGGGAAAATAAGGGGAAATGGAGCATTATCGATCAATACTTAAGTAATTACCCACCAAGTCATGCTACAAACAAAGTCTTAACCTTGATTAATTACTATAGTATGGTAAAACATGGCACAAGCACACCTAGTAGAAATTTTGGAGGAGATGGGTTCTTATACAACCACGAATAGATTACTCCACCACATTTCCTAGTTTTTTCAGAGAAGGTAGCCATTCATCTACGCATATATGCCTTTTAATACATTTCAAGTTTCATGTTCTACAAAACGAGATGATTACTTCACATATTAATATTACTTTATGATCTCCATTCAATACATTTCATGCAACACAGGCTCATTACAACTTCACTGAACCTATTTCCTCTTTCATACAATCTTTTGTTGCCCTTAATGTCTTCATACTCTCCCATTCATGGCCTCATAAGATTGTTTCTGTGGATACTACAACATTATTTCAATACTGGCTCTTACGTTCAAAATATTTAACTTTACTCTAAACCAATAAACCTTTCTACAGCGCACTATCATTAATGACATTCTTCTTTCAATGTCATAACACATCCTCCTTACTATAAATCGATGAACTCACAAGATCCAAGTTACATAACACTGATTCCTAAGTTCTATATCTTTTCACAATATTGACATTTTTTATCACATACAAACCTTGCATTCTCCCACTTCGTTGCAAGACACAACCTTAAATTCGTTGCGTTAAGTAATTAAACTACATTCTATAAACCAATATCAATCAACAATCTATATGGAATGACTTATTTATTCTTCAAGAGACAACCTTAAATTCATTGCATCAATTAAGGAAACTTCATTCTATGTACCAATATCTCTCAACAAACTATCTTAAATGGCTCATACAACCCTAACACTGAAACCAATCAAAACAAATCAACAACTTACTATTTTCCAAACCCTACTCCTTCCCTTTTTTCACATTCACAAGAAGACATCATTTACTGAGAATCACATAAGGAACAATTTAGAGCCTACCATCCATCGACTCTAAGAACAAAGAAAACATCAGACTTCAAATGGGGAGATCGCTCAATATGACTAAATGAAGAAAATGAATTACACAATTCAAAGCCTCTAAGACTGAAGATAACTCCAACTCTGACTCCAAATCAAACAACGGACATTCAATTAAGGACTTGGTGAGAATGATAGAAGGAAGAAATTGGATGCCACAATGCAGAGACTCTGAGACCTAAGATACCTGGGGAGAACATATAAATTTTTCAACCTGACATCATTTACAGATTTGGTATGAAAGACAAAAGGCATATTGGTTTAAAGCCACCATCGAAAGAGTTTGAGAGCAAAGAAATTGGGAGAGATCATGTAGTGAAATCAATCTAACTTTCAAACAATTACACTAATGCTCATCCATGGTTCACTCCCTTAACAAATACAGTTAAACAACACGCCTCCAGCTTTAATATAATTATATTGATATGGAGGGGTGCTGTGAAGGGGGACCATGAAGGGGGGTGAGTAGTTAGTCCCATTTAAAGCCCAATTATATTAAATTAATAAATTGTTATTACTTAATGAGTCATGAATGATATGCAACTAATTTAGGTACTAGATATGCTATAGAAAGTTCAATAACATATATTGTGAGAGCAAAGAGATTAGAAATATTATAAGAGTAGCTAATAAACTAAATAAATCATAAAACTTAATGATACTAAATGTGTTGCTAGAGAAACAAGATTATAAATGTTGTAAAGGCAACAGCTAAACTAAGCATATTGTAAAAGCAATAATATGGAACTTGTTGTAAAATAAATGGGATTAGATATGTTGCAAAAGTGACATATAAACTAAACATATAATGGGAGTGACAATATTGAACAGGAAGTAAGACCAATGGGATTAGACATATTACAAAAGTGACATATATAAACTAAATATATCATGAGATTGATAAAAATAGACATGTCACAAGAGCAACTTCTAAATTAACCATATCATAAGAATGATGAAATTAGATATGTTGCAAGAGGAATAGTTAAGGGGCATTTAGTATTATTGTTGGTTGTTTTGGTTTTTATGTTCTTGTATTGGTTTTATGTGTTTTTTTAGGTTTATGTGCTATTTTATTTTTGGTTTCCATGTTGTATTAGTATGTTATTTTTTTTGGTTTTTTGTGTTGGTTTTTTCAGTTTCTGTGTTTAAAATAACAAGAAACCAAAACCAAAAAGAAAAACCATACAAAACAAGTCGTAAGTTAAATCAAAAGAGCTATGAGATTGAACATGTTGCAAAAGCAATATATAAACTAAACATATAATAAGAGCAACAATAATGAATGTGTTGCGAGAGAAATAGGATAAGGCATTCTACAAGAACAATAAATAAACTAAAAATAATTGTGAGGGCAACGAAATTAGACAAGTTGTTAAAAAAACAAATAAACTAAACATATCATGGGAGCAATAAAAATATAAATGTTCTAAGTGAAGTAAATAAACTAAATGTATCACAAGAGCAAAGAACTTAGATATGTTATAAACAAATAGATAAACTAAACATGCCATGAGAGTAACAAAATTAAATACATTGCAAGAGCAATAAGATAGACTAAACGTATCATAAGATTGAAAAGAAAGAACTATTATAAGAGAAATCAAGCTAAACAAAATATATCATGAACGTAGTGAGATTAAAAATATTACGAGAACAATTAGATAAACTAAAAGTATCATGAGGGAAATGAGAAATGAAATACTATAAAAACAACTAAATAGACTAAATGTATCTAAAAAACGATGAGAAAATGTTCAAAATTAAATTTCCTAAAAGCAAAACAAATATTAATTTTCAAGAAAAAGATCTTGATCATGAAGTGCAATGATCGTAATCAATGAAAACATTGTCATATAAAAGAAGTCAAAAGGAAGAAATAGCCTCTTTTACAGTTATCCATCATATCATCTTTTGTTTATAATATTAATTTTTTAGGATGAATAAATCAATTGAATCTTCAAAGAAGAAGATAATATGATCATATAGAATGCTCAAATAAATCAATTAAATGTACATCAAAGTTCATGATCATGGATAATTTTAATGGTGTTTAAATTTTTACTTTGCAAATTAAAGGTCTTATTACCCTCATAATAATTCTTTTCTGTAATGATTGTATGATGGCAAGGATGATTCTTGGCTCATATATCATGTTGCCTTAATTTTAACTATAAATTTCCTAATTTTTCTATTATTTTCTTCGTAAATATTTGACAATAATGTGGAACTTTTCATACTATTATTTTCTTTAAATGATTCCCTCATTAGTTATTTATGTGTTGTGGTCTGTCTACACTCTAATTTCTTGTCTAATATAATCCTAGACTAACCAAAGTTAAGTGCATCTTGACAACAAGTAATATAAAATAGTAAATCACCAAGTATCATCTCTCTAAGGATCTAAATATAATATTAAGTTAATTAGTTTTTAATTATCTAGACAACTCCAAATTGATTGATTAATGAAAAAGGAACAAACCAAAATAAAAAGAAATAGTGTTCAATCTAAACATGAGCTAATGAATTAAGAGTATAATGAAAGATAATATAACTAAGGCTTCAAAATTTAATAGGCAAACAAATAAAGAAATAAATCATTGGATAGATTTAAGGCATTTATCACGAAAACAAGATAAAACCAATGGTTATGGAAATATCTTTTCTCTTTTAAACTTAATTTATCTATTTAGTCCATAAACAATTTGAATAAAAGGAATTAATCTCAAAAAGCTTAAACCTAAGTCCATTAGATCTAAGAACCCTCATAAAAGACTTTAGATCTTGGTCAACATCTAATTTCAAGTGTGACATAATTAATCTTCCAATAATTAAGAGCTAATGGTCATGGGTCCCTTAATTATCTAGCAATCCCACTAAGATGGTCAATCCAAGCAAGTTTAAATTAAGCATTTTATTTAAATGAAAATTTTTCAATCATACAGACCCATTTAATTTTAACACTAATTACAGCAAATTAAATGCTAACATTCAACAATGAAAACAAAAATAAAGTAAGAAAACACATATCCATTGATAAAGGAAAACAGTTAATAGAAATTAAGAAAGAAAGATGAAGGAATACAACTGAAATTGATCCTTTACGTGGAAATCCTACTCTTCAATCCACCTTGAATGCTCTTAAGGATTCAAATCCACCAACACAATGTAAAGAAACAATAAAGAAAAGAAACCTAAAACTAAATCCTAAATGCAAAGCAAGAAAGAAAAACTTGGTTTTACTCTTCTATCCCTTCTCTAATCTCCTCTAAAAACTACACCTTTTATGTGTTCTTTCATTATTTTAATGGCTAATAGAGTTTGGGGATGATTTTCCAATTTTATCCTTCAAAATTTGAAAAAACAACAAGTAACAGTGACATTAATGACACCATATAAAGGAGCCATTATACTCCTAAAATTAGTCTTTAAAAGCAATTCACAGTACATCAATGGTGTTGTTATTCATCAATTCATACCACCATTGATCTGCTATTTTTACACCCTTTTATTCTAATTTATTCCATTTTCAATCTATAAGCTCTAAAACTATAATAAACTTGAAACTCAACAAAGAGCTCATGAATGACTTGAATATATGCTTTTAATAGTTAAAAATAACACAAATTATGCTTTAGATCCCATAATTTTCCCATTAACATTATGAAAGCTTTTATGGACTTTTCTCTTGTTGCCTTACAAGTTAACAATTCAAATGTGTCATCACTTCGATACCAGACATTTTAATTCAATTCTTAAATAACATTTTTTCTACACATCATAATTTTGTCATTATTTTCATAAGATCAAAGTCATTTGTTAGACTTGCATTTTTTGAATTAAAGCATTCCAAATTGTAATATCTAACCCATTTTAATTGGATATCTATCTTTTTTATGATATCTAGGCCACCTTTTATCAATTTTAAACATAAAATGTTTCTTTGGTCTATTTTTACCTAGGATGCAGTTTACTAGTTTTCAACCTAATGAGATTTTTATTATTTTTTATGCTCCTATCCCAACCTCCACACATAATATTTCAAATTCTTAGTCTATCATTAAAAAAACTCTCAATGTGTCTATAATATCCATAATAACGGCAAAACATGGGAGTATGATTCCTATATATATATATATATATATATATGCATAGCTATGTCTTGATTCATTAAAAATCCTCATGTAGTGGTTTAGCCTAGGTGGGTGAAATTGTGTCCTATCATAGTTGTTGTATCTAGCTTGAATTACTCTTCTAAGTCTAATGTTTGGACCATACACATATGTGTAACTCTTTTCATAAATTATGCCTAAGTTTTAAGTGCCTTTTGTTCAAGGCATATATGTATATATTCATCATCTAAATTCTTCCCTCTTGCAAAACTATTATTACTAGTAAGTGGTTCATGCTCACTAGTGTATCCTAGACTATATCTATCATTTAAAATTTTGTGCACATAACATGGATTCTAATTTTTCATCCCTTAGTAAATTTGGATATTGACTATTTAAAGGATTCTAATCAAAGATGCATTCTCGTTTACTAATTTTTGGATACCAACTTTATATACGTTTTTTTAATCTAAGACATTTTTTCACTTTTCATTTTCTAATTTGCAATGCATCTAATAATTTCAAGGTTTCTTTACATTTAATAGACACTTTCTTCTTTTTCTTAATCATAAGTTCTAAATATTCTACTAATTCATCATAGGTGAAGTCAAAAGTTCCTACATTATGTTCTTATTTACTATTTATACAACTTGGAATGCTTTCATGTGGCTTATTTTTTATTCATTAAATTTATTTTAAATTTGAAAAACATCATAATCATGATCATTATAAAAAGAAGAGCAAGATGGTACCTTATTATTGACTATGAAATATATGTGTGCCACTTCTTCTTTACCTTTAGATTCACTAGTATCCGTCTATATGGTGGCTTTTAAGATTTTTTTTCTTCTTATCTTCCTTGTTTTAATTTTTGTTATATCCTTTAAGAAATAGGCATTATAACCTTATGCGACCAGTTTCCTTGCACTCAAAATAAGTAATGCTAGTTATTTTATTTTTAGAATTATACTTACTTTCTTCTAAGTCCCTTCTCATCATGAATATCTTCTTCTTTAGGAACTTCTTGAAGCTCCCTGTGACTAAGACTATCTCCTCATCATCACTTCCACTCATCGAGGCTTCATTGTCACCATACTCTTCTTTTGATGCCTTGAATACCATGTTCCTTTTCTTTTACATAATCTCCTCCACTTACATCTCCTTTAATCTTATTTCATAGGTTAGGAGAGATCCAATCATAGGTTGGTGATAAGGATGTATTAAATTGTGTTTTAGTATGTGATTTCATATGGTTTCATCCCTATTTTAAGATAAAAGTGCATAATTTGTGTTCAATTTATGTTGGTTGACAAATTGGATGTATTGACACAAATTCTAAACCAAAATATAAAGTTTGGAGAATAATTGGAGCAAAATGGAGCAAGGATAAACCTGATAATGACCTGAACAGAAGTTATTGTTAGACCTAAATAACACCGTTTAAGGCAAGCAGAATTGCTATTTAACCCCTTTTCTAGCATCCTAAATGGTGGTTGATTCCAGGGCCATTTAAGCCAATCTAATTATTATTTAACACCCAATAAATGAAAAAATAAGGGCACATCAAACTTTTACTTATCCAATCATTAACAACCCTAATTTTGGCATCTTTAAAGATTAATTTCTCTGAAGGTAGCTTCCTCAGGATTCATGTAGGGTTGTTCCAATGCCAGTTGGCATCCGACGGGTTGGGAATAGCGTCGGTACAGTCCGGTAGCGCTGCTAGCAGGAATCCCAAAGAAGCTGCCTACAGCAAAGTTGCCAAGCCCTAGATGCATTGGCAGTTCGTTTCGCATCGAAGGCCATGCAACACAGTTCCAAACGGGGCATCAAGGGAATTTTAAAAAAAAAAAGAGGAAGAGGGGTACAATATAAGGACTTCCCAGGAGGTCACCCATCCTTCTTGTTTTTATTCTCTTTAGCTACCGTTCTATTTATATTTAAGTTTTGTTATGTTTTTTAATTTGGGTTTTATTGGATAATGTATGAACTTAAAATTTTTGTTGAATAGATTATTTTGCTTTCAATTCCAACCTTCATACTTGTTATTTCAATATGTTTTCTTGCTATTTATCTTTTTTATTTAGTTAATTTCAATATGTTGGGCTAGATTTCTTTGGGGTAAGAAGATATTGAAGGGATGATCAATTTATAATTGTGGGAATTAAATTGATTTTTATTGAGCATTCTATTTTAGGCTAAGATTGAGTTGGAATTAAGGTTAAATGTTGTGAATTAGGAATTGTTCTTTAAGTTTAGCATCCTATTAGTGATTTCTAGCTCAATTGCTAGGTATAGGCTTTCGATCCATGATTATCATTAACATATATCATAAGTATCAATATGTTAATTGATTTTGTATGTGAAACTTAATCAACTTAGCCTAGAGTTCCAATTCTCTAAGTTACATCATTCGAACTTATGTAATTGTGTTTTAGGTTAGTCATTCTCTAGTTTTTGAAGTTGTTGCGCCTTTGAATCTAAAGATCGTATCCTAGGTTAACGCATGGTTAGGGATAAGTTTTCAATCATATAAGATTTATCTAAATTTTGAGGAACTTAGGATGTAAGAGCTTACTTATGTCTATAAGCTAACATCTTAGGAAAAACACAATCTTTATTTTTTTAATGATCGATTATAAGTCTTGAATCTCATAAATATCTTATGTTTAGCTTTCTCTCGTTGTTATATATTTGCTTATCTTGTTTATTTGCATTAATTTCATTAGTTTCTCATTTCTATTTGTTTTAATTTAGGGAATTAGGGGATTTTATATCTTTTTATTTCTCATCCTAGGTCTCTGTGGTTCATCCTCCCTACTGCATAGTTAGTTAATATTAGGAATTTATTATTTGGTATTTTGTGATGAACTATCAGTTAGATTTTCATGTATTTGATAAAGACCTTAATATCTTTCTTTTCAGTTCAATGTTAGTATAGGTCTTACCTAACCCTTTAAATGCATTTATACTATTGATGAATCTAACATACATAGAAGCAATACTTACATCATGCATAAGAGTTCATATTAATTTGTTAACATGTTAATCTTACTCTCCTTTACTTGATTGATACCTTCATGGGTTACCTTTAAGGTTTGCCAAATTTCATGTGTAATCTCATACATAAATATTTTGTTAAATTCATTTCCTCCTAAGGCACAAAATAGGATATGTACGAACTTATTATTCAAGGATATTAACCTCTTATCATTACTATCCCATTCTTCCTCTATTTTAGTAATCCTTTTATCTCCTACAATTTTAGTAGGTACGTAAGGCCCATTTGAAACTATCACCCATAAGTCTATATTTTTAGTCATTAAGAAAAATCCCATCCTAATTTTCCATTATAAGTAGTCATTATCATCAAAGAAAAGTGTTGTACTAATATTTTAACCTTCTAAACTAATGTATAAGACTAATGTATTCAAATGTGTCATATTATGATCTTTACTCACTATTTCATTAAAAATAAATGTATGTTAGAACTTAGCTTTGATACCACTTATTGGTTCGTATATGGCACTTAAGAGGGAAGTGAATTAAGTGACTAAAATTTTCTAAATTTGTATACTTAATTAAAAATTATCCTATCAATTAAATAAATGGTAATAAAAATTTTACAAATAATATACTACTATGAATTAAAATAAGATAAAATTTAAAAAAATTAAGAGATAAGGGAAGAAATGCATAATCTAATTTTTATAATAGTTCAAGACATAACTCATACATACATTAAACTTTACAATTTTTGTCTCATAACTACAATACAAAAATATCCTTCAAAATTACAATTTGGATTGGATCCCTTATGCTTCTAATGTGCCAATGAGCAATCAATGACATGCACTCACTTATTCCACTTGTCTAAGTGACGCACATAGACAAGTGGAATAAGTGATTGCATTATGCTTTATTGTCAAAGTTAATCCTATTGAGGTTTTGTTCTTAGAGACGTACCTACAGGCTTCTTACACCTAATGATTGAATTGAGCTCTCTAGCGATGTTGGATTAGTAGTGGGAGATTTGTGATTAATCTTATTTCTTAACTAGTAAACCAAGGGATTTGTTCTTCTGTTTTGTAGTTAATTGTGGTTTTCATTGTCTTCTAGGGTTCTTTCCTTGGGGGTGTGTCTCCTAATTGTTACACGTGGGTTCCTTTTGTTCTGGATCCTTCCCTTATCTTATTTAATGCTATTTTTTATTTTTTTTTTTTAAAACGCAAAATTTTGTCACTTAACCTACCGAAATAGTTTAGAGGGCTCAACAATACCCTAAAGTAAAGAATGTATGCTCTAAACCTTTACAATAACACAACAAAAAATAATCACTCAAATGTTTTCATATCTTAATTTCATGTTTCCCAACACTTCTTAATGAATAATACAAATCTAATACATCTATTTATACGTAAAATTTGGTCTACTAATTATTTATGGCAATTGGGACTTATATAATTTCATTTATTTCATTTTTCGATGTTGAAACTAGTGTTTAAAATCTAATTCTTACACCCACTGGTCGACCACTCTTAATACACTAGTCGAACAAACCCTACCTACTGATCAACTAGTTTGTGTAAATATAGCACATTGGTCAACCAATCACAAACAATAGTAGACTAATCTATATATAAACTGGTTTTTCATAAAATTTTCACATTCCAATACATGAAAGTTACCCCCAAAATATATCCCAAAATTTTCAAGAACTTCGTTAACATATATAGATCAAAATTGTTCTCCAAAAAATTTGTGTGTATCAAGAGAATATTTTAAAACATTCCCCATTCAGTTCCTCTTTATAATATAACCTATATGATAAATATTAAGTATGAATCAATATGCAAGATTTGAGACCACTAAAAACCTTGAGATGACGAAGATAATATTATAATAAAAACCACAAATTACAACCTATTAAAATACTATCTTAGTCTTAAGTTTGAGCCTTTGTCCTTTATTTTTAATAAGCTATATTTAAACTTTAATGCTCAAAATTGTATCACTTAAACACTTATCCTTCAAGCCTATCTTTTCAAAAATATGAAATACAATAAACTCATTAGTAGTAAGATTATTTTGTCATCATCAAAATCTATGTGGTACCTCATTTTGTTATCATCAAAACTTAGGTTGTACCTCCCTTCACTCAATATAAATGATGAAAAATTAAAGTAACAAATGAAGTAAGTGAGAAAGTATTCAATCTAACATGAGTTAATGAATTAAGAATTCTATTGATGATAAGTCTAGTTAAAGCTTTGGATTTCATTGGGTTAATCAAACTCAAGTTAGGTATTGAATAGTTTAAGGGAACTTCACTTGTATAAAATTCTACTAACGATCATGAAAATATCTTTCTCTTTTAATTCTAATCTATTTACTTGGTTCATAAACAAATTGCAATAGAAAGCATAAAATTCAAGAAGCTTAAATATAAGGACTTTAAATATAAGAACCCTCGTAAAAGAACTTGGAGCTTGGTCCACTTCTAAACTCAATTATGTTACCTAATTTACTTTATATTAATTAAGACCTAAAGGTCATGGATCCCTTGGCTATGTATCAATATAACTTAAGTGATTTAATTAAGAAAGAAAAATTAAGACCTTAAATAGAAAAAAAAATCTTTCAATTAATACTCATAACCCATCTACTATTTTAACCCTAGTTAAAGCAAATTAAGCACACATATTCAACAATGAAGCCAAAAATGCAATAAAAAAATCAAATATTCATTTATGAAAATAAACAGTCTATATAGAAGAGAAAAAAAAAGTAAAAGATGATACAACTGAATTAGATATCCTAATTAAAAGCCTTCCTTTTTAATCCACCTTAAATGCTTTTAAGAACTCTAGCTCACTAAATCAATGAATAGAAAGAAAATCAAAAGAAAATTAAGCCTAAAGAAAATAAAAACGTAACTAAGAATAAGAATAAGAATCTAACTACATTTCAATTCTCTTGTTGTTCTTCTTCCTCTTCTCATATTGACCTCCTCTATCTCTTTCTTTAGATGGCGGCTATTATGGTTGCAAAACCCTAAAACATTCCAAGGGTAAATTAGTCCTCTTTAGTACCTAAAACGCTCTTCTATCTAACATTTCTTAGTCACAAAATGGCACTTGACTTTGGGTAAAATGGCATCATTTATCTTTTTTTTCTCCAACTTTTCTCCAATTTTTAAAAGCAAAAACGGTGCCTCCCATAAAACATAAATGGTGTCATTTATAGTGTACTGTTTATTTTTTGCCTTCTTGTCATTTTTCTTTCATTTTTATTTGCCTTTAAATCCACAAATCAGAGTATAACAAAAAAAAACTTAACAAAATAACTTATTAGTCAAGAAAATGATATTTGAAATGGGTAAAACATTAAATAACATGACATAAAAATCATCCTATTTACCTATTAACAATCCCCCATATTTGAACTATTTCTTGTCCTCAAATAGTCACTCCATACACTTACTCAAAAACATTCTAACAATGACCAAAAGTTA
>JAOXYD010102728.1:0-11688 GCA_028565735.1 Pinacopodium congolense | reverse complement strand
GACTAAATGCCTTTAATTCATTTCATGATTTGGAAGGTAGATACCTAATGATAGAAGGATATTCCACATATAAAATGCAACTCTTTGAGTAATTTTGTGACGTCTTTGAAGACATTAACCCCATTCAAAGAAAAAGAAATGGAATTAACCCCAAAAAGAAAAAATATATAATAAGAATAATTACTTAATTAGTTAAATAAGTAAGCAGAACTACTCCTCTAATTTCGAATATTGTGTATGTGTATATAGAAAAAAGAAAAGAAAAATAAAAAGAAACAAAATAAAACACATGAGATTTGAAATTATGAGTGGGACACAATAATCAGTTGAATTACCGTGACACAGTTAAATAATCGGGAGTTGGTCATGATAAAATGTTCACCTTCGCGTAAAAAGACTAAAGTGACCTCTCAATTATTCTGCTTGTGAATTTAATTAATTAGGTGATTCAGTCAAATTCTTTTTAATTTTTGTTTCAAGGGATGTGAAAATGTAAAAAAGATAATGCATTAAATTTAGTCATTTGCCTTTTACATATGGGATTGATTTCTTGATTTAGGTTGACACTTAAAAAAGAATGAATTGAATTAAATGTATTTTCGAATTGGTATGATTTATCAATCTTATAACATTTCCATACATCACAATTTTTTAAGGATAAAGAAAGCATTTTCAATAATTACGGCATTAAATTTTGAATTGTTTTTCCTATCTTTATATTCTATTATGAACTTGATAATGAATTAATTTGCTTGAGGACAAGTAATTCTTAAGTATGGGGGAATTATTAGGGGTCAAATTGATATAGTTTTAATGGTTAATTTGTTGAATTATGACCCCTAATTCAATGCTTAATTGGTAAATTGTTATCTTATTTTGTTTAATTTGCATAATGGTCCTTAATGTTGAAGATTTGAGCAAAAACATGAAGAAACTCTCTTGGTTCTGTCCATAAATGGCCCCCTGGCAGGGGGCTATTTATTGAGCAAGGATTCGAGCACTAATGGCCCCCTGAGTGGGTGCCATTACTAGGTGGCAGGGTGCCGTTACTCCTTAAGTCAACAAATTCAGCTTCAAATCTTCCATATTTCCACCCATGGCGTATTCCTAATTAATGCCAATGTCTACTAGCACATGGGGGGGAGCTCTCCAAGTCCTAAAAACAGCTAAAAATATACAAGAAACACGGAGAGAGATTAGAGATCAGATATGCCATTGGAGAGAGAGTCTTCTTCTCTCACTTTTGTAGCTTTTCCTTAGTTCTAAGCTTTAAACACTTAGTTCTTCGCGTTGTGTATTGTTTTCTATGTTTCTAAATATTGGAGCTTGTTGTTAAGACTCATATCTGAGTCTAGGAATCATCTAATAGAGTTTCTAAACTCATATTATATCTTATTTAGTTCCATTTTTCAGATTAATCAAGGTTGATATTTTTATACTTACATCTTTGAATGTTTTTTATTTTTTTGCAAGATCTTGATGAAATAGGGCTTAGCTAGAGTTCAGATTCAAGTTGGGAGTTCAAGAAACATTTAGAAGTCTTTCTTGGATTTGTTGTAACATCTAAACTTTATTTTTAAGCTCTTAATTTCATATTTATCAAAACATGTTGTATAAATTGTATATCTTATATGTTTTGATGAAAATGTGTGGCTAATCTTTTCTATTGCTATAGATTGATGTTTTGATGATTTGAAAGAGTTTTAAGGCATGTTTAAATGTCTGTATTTTTCTTGTTGAAGGTCTGAATGAACTAATTTTAAAATGGCCACTTAAGATTAGTGTTTAAGATAGTTTAAGCATGAGAAATCATCTTAAACTGTTTGAAAAATCAATAAGTAACAAAAATTAATCCTTACATGACCAAACCTGGATTTTTTTTTATGAAAGTTAGAGTTCTGGGATTAATTTTCCAAAACTCACCTTCTTGAAAGTAAAGCCCATTTACTTAATTTTAAAGCATAACCAAACTTTATAAAAGATTAAATGGAGAAAAAGCAAAGTCTTAATCATAGCTTTGTTTTGATTTTGTAGAGAACTTTAATCAGACTTTAAATCTATTTTAAAGCTTAATTAAATCATCAATCATCTAATCCCTAGCTAATTTACACATTTGGTAATTTTTAGAATTTTTCAGAAGCAATTAAAAATTATTTTTGAAGTGTTTAAGACAAGGTAGACTAGTTTAAGTCATTTCCCAATTTTTAATCAAATTGTCTAGATTTTTCCTAAATAATTGTAATATGATCAACCTAGTAATTAAGCAACAATTTCCCTATAGATTCAACACTCGGAGTCTAAAAAATTACTCCACTTTATTACTTTTGCGATAGGTGCACTTACCTTTATTCCATTGGTTTTTAAAGTAAAATTATTTCAAAATCACCCAAAGTTTTAAAGTCACCTAACCAATGCAACACTACCTAATCCATATTCAAGCAATAACTCAATTTCAATCCAACTACTATCACAGAATAGCATCGTTCAACATTCATCACAATAGTTTAAGGGTAAAAATTTTCAAACCAGCCTTACCCTCACATTTATAATGGACATTGTCCACAATGTCCAAAGAAAATAAAAAAACACGCAAAGGGATGAGAACAAAAGGACTCCCCTGGATCAAAGAGGCTGTATGGAGCTTGACAGTAGAAATGTAGCTTCCTTCTTGCTTTTTTACAAACAAAACAAACAAAAAGGAAATAATGCAATCAAATGAAAACAAGAAACAACTAAAATTAAAGGATACTATTGCTGTGTCTCACAATAACTCTTATTTTAGGTCATAAGCTTGACCCTTGTTTGTTCATACCTCAACCCTTATTAAAAGGAACCCTGAATGCCATATGTGAATGGAAAAAATAAGTGAAGGATCCAACTTCATCCACCTTTGTGGTCGACTCGCAATTAGTTTGATGTCACTTATCCTCAGAGATGTTAAACTTTATGACTTGTTTAACACTGTCCATCATCAACTACTCCTTATCGACATCGATCACTACACGGGATGTCTTCAAAAATGGCATTCCTAATAGAAAGGGAGACTCTACAACCTGCATATCGAAAACATAGAAATATGGAGGGAACACAAGATCTTAAACCTACACCAAGACATCCTACCCCCTTAGGTTAAATATTAGAGCCATCAGCTAAATGGAGGATGACATGAGTAGCTTGTAAAGAACCTGACTTAAGAGTAGTAAAAGTAGATAATGGTATAATGTTCACCGAAGCTCCTAAGTCTAACACGCATTTGTCAAATCTCATGTTACCAATCATACAAGGAATAGCGTAAGTACTTGAATCCTCGCACTTAGGGGGTAGTTGCCACTTTATAACTACTAATACGTTTCCCCTTATACCAACCTTCTCATCCTCCTCCAGTTTTCTCTTGTTGGTACACAACTCTTTCATAAACTTAGCATAGCGTGAATTTTGCTTGATGGCTTCTAACAGAGGGATATTCATTTGCACCTTGTTGAAGATCTCCAATATCTCTTTCTACTTCTCTTGCTGCTTGATTTTGGCTAACCTGTAAGGAAACGGAAGAAGAAGCTACTTATGTACAACATGTTGGGAGGAACTTACATTAGGAGGGTTGTCCTCCTTTTTCTTTACAAGCTTAGTTTCCTCTTCTTTAACTTGCTTCTCCTTTCTCTGTGTTTGCGCTTCTACTGCCTTGCCACTTCCCAATGTAATGGCACAAACATCCTCCCTAGGATTTCTCTCAGGCTGACTAGGAAGTTGAGTTAAACTTTGAGCTTGAAGCTTGCCTACTGTATCAACTAGTTGAGTCACCTAATTTTCCAGTTTTCTCAAGCCACTCCTCGCTTCCTATTGAAATTAAAGGGTGCTAGTCACTAAAATCTTAACAATACCTCCAAATGGTTGTGGTAGTAGTGGAGGAGATGACCTTAGTTGGAACTGTGGTTGGTGCTATTGAAAATCAGGTGGTGCGTGGAATCCTTGTTGTTACTGAGGATAGATAGATGGGTGCATATTAGAGCTACTTCCTTATTGTTGGGTTCTATTACAAAGGTCCGCTAGGTCATCTAACTTTAACCTTAAGTCACACCCTCCTTTGCACGGAAATCTCACTTAGGTCCGTTTAAGTTGAGATTTAGCCTTCTCATGTGAATGCCGCCGAATAATTCTTTAACCCTCGAACACCTCAAACACACACTCATGTTTAAGTATTTCACTCACACACCGAATATCCCACAAGTGTATAATAAGAGTAGAGAAAGCAATACAACATTCAAAATATGGCCCAAACTACTCTTTCATTAACTCTCACAAAATTTTAATAAAAGACCAAGTAACTCCTTCTCGAAACACTTACAAGAACTTCCTACTCGAAGCCCTTATAAGAGAACTCCCCTGAAAGCTCTCAACTCTCTCTAAGTTGTCTCTCCTCTTGAGAATGATTGAATGATTGAATACCTTGACCTCTAGCTCTCAGGAGCTACTTATAGGCTTTCTTACTTAGAAAGAAAGTTCGAGATAACTAGGACTCTGAATTCTAGTTTATCTCAATAACTAAGATCTTATCGCCCAGACCAATAGGAAAATATCCCTTTCCTCTTAGGACTCTTCTAATTGGCTAGATTACATCAAACTCTTATAAGATAAAGATTACATGCAATCAGGAAAAGATCTCCCTTATCCACAAAGATTCCCTCGATCTTCAGAAGTTCAGTTCCATATGGTCTTTAACTTTTAGATTTGATGTTATCTCATATGACCTTCAAGTTGATCTTACCACGTCATCAAGTGCCACATCATCCACAGTCGCCACGTCATTTTCCAAGTCACCAAGGCCTATCCGCACATAGGTCCACCAAATGTACGTCCATGGATAAGTATGTATTCCATGATGAAGACTTTGCCTTATTCCCTCGCTAACATGTCTTCCTCGTGCTGACTCGCACCAAGAATTGGCCAAGGCTCGCCAACACTTGCACAATCCTGTAGTTTGGACTTAGGGGTCTAATAAACTACCCCCACCAGAAGAATTCAACGTCCTCATCGAAATAATCTATGGTCACTCCTCCATGAGAGGTTTTCCAAAAGACTCCTTAGGCAGTCCTTGAAGACTAGAGCAAGCATTCCCTTCCATTTGCACCTTTCCCACATACCAACTTCTCGATCCGTTAAGTTTGCTTTTGTATGGATGTTTCTTCATAAGGCTTATTATGCCCAAGTAGCCAATGTTGTTGATGGCTCCATCTGTTGGGTCATCTTCCTCGCTTTCTCCTTTATCCTTCGTCACTATAGAGTTCATATGCTCCTCACCCTTCTTCCTTTTAGGGCATTCTCGAGCATAATGTGATCCCTCTCATATGAAGCAAGCGATCTTTCCCTTAGACTGGTTCTTCACCTTTCCATGAGAAGTTTCTCCTTCCATCTTTTTGCCTTTCTCCTTGCCATCCCAGGTTTCATCATTCTTCTTGCCTTCTCGAATAGGTGGTGGCATTTGGAGATCCACTAAAGCATTTGCCGCCGCGATTGCGTTAAGGAGGTCCTTCACATTCTGCCTCCGAAGCTCCATTTATGCCTAACCTTTCAAGCTGCTAATGAAGTTGAACAACTTGTCTTCCTCCGACATGTTTCACACGTCCAAAATCACCGATATGAATTGCCTCACATACTCCCACACTGAGTCGTCTTGCTTTAACCCCTTCAAAGCTTCCTTCGTGAGCCATGAAGTGTTATTGGGGAGGAAATGATTTGTTAGCTCCTTCTTCATCTTCTCCCATATATCAATTGGAGGTCTGCCTGCACTGATGTCATTGGAGGTTCACATTATTCGAGCTCTTTAGCACTCTGCTTGCCATCGAAAAATTATGGCTCTCGCACCTTCATTATAGTGCTTTCCACTCGGATACCCACCTCGTGCTTCGCCAGTGCACGCTTGAGCATTAGAAGATCATAGCCCATCTCCTCTCGATCTTTCAACTATTCCTAGAGTGCTCTCATTGCTTCTTGAAGCTCCCTATCTAAGACTGCGATTCGTTCCAATAAAGGAACTACTCCCTCATCCGTCGAGGTTAGAGGTTCAAGGATCGCCTCTATTTTGGTAACCCAGTTCATTAGATTATTCCCACCAACCATCACTTTTGGCTCTGATACCAGCTGTTAAAAAGGTCCACTAGGTCATCGAAATTTTACCATAAGTCATGCCCTCATTTTCATGGCAATCTCGCTTAGATGCGTCTAAGCCAAGATTTAGCCTTCTCACGTGGATGTCGTCGAATAATTCCTTTAGCCCTCGAATACCTCATGCAGACACTCGTGTTTAAGTATTTCACACACACATCGAATATCCCATAAGTGTGTAATAAGAGTAGAGAAAGAAATACAAGATTTAAAATATGGCCGAAACCACTGTTTCATTAACTCTCACAAAATGTTAACAAAATACCAAGTACCTCCTTCTCAAAGCACTTACAACAACTCCTTACTCAAAGCCCTAACAAGAGAACCCCCCCCCCCCCCGGGGGGAAAACTCTCAAAGTTGTCTCTCCTCTTAAGAATGACTAAATGATTGAATGCCTTGACCTCTAGCTTTAATGAGCTATTTATAGGCTTTCTTACTTGGAAAGCAAGTTCGAGATAACTAAAATTCCGAATTCTAGTTTATCTCAACAAATAAGATCTCATCACCTGAACCAATAGGAAAATATCCCTTTTCTATTAGGACTCTTCTAATTGGCTAGATTACGTCAAAATCTAATAAGAAGATAAAGATTACATGCAATTAGGAAAAGATCTTCCTTATTCGCAAAGATTCCCTCGATCTTCAGAAGTTCAGTTTCATATGATCTCTAACTTTTAGATTTAATGTTATCTCACGTGACCTTCAAGTTGATCTTACCACATCATCAAGTGCCACATCATCCATAGTCTCCACATCACTGCTGATGTGTTTTCCAAGTCACCAAGGCCTATCCGCATATAGGTCCACCAATGAACGTTCGTGGACAATTTCATATTCCATGATCAAGACTTTGCCTTATTCCCTCGCCAACACATCTTCCTCTTGCTGACTCACGCTAAACATTAGCCAAGGCTCGCCAACACTCGTACGATCCCGTTGTTTAGACTTAGGGGTCTAGCAGGTGCCATACCATCCTTCCACCCAAGATTAGAGGTGGTAGCGAAAGGGTCATACCTCTGCTGTTGTCTTTGGAACCCTTCAACTGCATTGACGTGTTGTTCATTCTGTAAAGAAGGACAAGCATCTGTAATGTGGTCAGCTCATGCACCAATACTACATACATTTATGGGCCCCTTACTTATCATCGCTTGCAATACCAAAGATGTTAAGTTGGCGACTTGTTGCTCCAGCTTGGAAATGGAAACTTCCGTCACTTACTTTGTTGAGGATGAGGCACTATTGCGGTTCCACCAATACTAAGAGTTAACCGCCATGTTTGCGATAAAGTTCTTCGCATCCTCCAAGATCCTATTAACAAGAGCTCCATTACTCATTGCATTGATCATATTCCTCTCTAAAGGAAGAAAACCCTCATAAAAATATTAAACACTCACTTATCTGATGGTTTGGATAGTTGTCGCAGAGCTTCTTGAAGCGCTCCTAATACTCATATAATGATTCCCCTATATCCTGTCGAATTCCATATATCTACTTCATTATGTTGGTGGCTTTCGAAGTAAGGAAATACATCTTTAAGAATGTCTATTGCATCTACTCCCAAGTGTTGACTGGGAGAACAGGCAAATTATAAAGCCACTCCTTGGCTGCATTGGCTAAGGCAAAAGGAAATGGCTTTACCTTGAGTTGCTCTACTAAGACTCTTGTTGGCTTCATACCTAAGCATGTAATGTGTAACTCCTTTAGGAACTTGTTGGGATCTGTGATGTACCATAATTTTAATGAGCTGATGTCTCAAAAACCTATAAAAGTAGGTAAGGCAGGAGTTAATCTAACTTTAGTTTCAACCTTCGACTCATCATCTAGATAATTAATACAAAGCATATAAGGATTGAAAGTAGAAGCTGCAAGGTCCTTTAAGGTCCTTTGATGCTGCTCCATAGCCTGTTCTACTTCATCCTCTTCTATGAACTCTTTTAAATGTACGTCAACTTCTTCTTCAAGAGATGACATTGAACATGCCAAGGGTCAAGCTTATGACCTTAACTACGCGCTTGATGGGAGGCACCCCATCTGTATGCTTTTATTTTGTGTGTTTTTTTCTTTTGTAAATATCTTTTGGTTGGTTTTCTTTATTATTTTATTTGTTTTTAGTTTGTTTTGTTTGTAGGAAGGAGAAGGCAAGAAGGAAGATGAGCTATATTCATCCTTGAGAAGGAAGCTGTAATCTTTCATTTTAAAGCTGCTATTTTAGTTTTCAAATTACATTTAGCCTCTTTGATCCAAAGGACTCCTTCCAGTCCATCCCTCTTTTATTTTTTCATTATTTATAAGACATTGGGGACACTGTCTCATTTAAGTGTGGGGGTGAGGCAATTTAAAATTTTTACACATTTGAGATGTTATGAGCCTGATGGTTAAGATTTGAATATGATAGCTCCAAATGATATTGATTTTTAGTTGATAGTTAATTGTGGTATTTGAATGCAATTAATGCTTTTAATTTGGTGAATACTGATTAATTCTAGATTGATTTCTAACTCTTAAGTTTTCATTTTTCTTTTTTTGTTGAGTGATTGCGTGCGTTAGTGATCCTTTTGTATGATATTTGATGTTGAGGTATATTTTATATAATTTATCGTAGGAATGTCTAATGGGATGTTTAAAATAATTTTTCAGAAGAAAAGAAAGTGAAAAGAGAAAAAGAAAAAAAAGACAAAGATAAAGAAGAAAAGAGCAAAGCATCATTGTGTTTGCATTGTTGAGAGAAAATCATCTTTGTTTCCGTTGTTGAATAAAAAACGTTATTGTTTTATTGTTGTTATGTATTGATCAATACTCACTCCGCTAGCTTCAACTCAAATTCTCTAAGGTTGAAGTTATAAGTGGTGCTTTTAGCCAATTAAGATGGTGATCTAACCTAGTAACCAAGGGTGTTTATGACAAAGTGTTCATCTTCGTGTTAAAAAGTTAAATGACCTATCAAACAAGCATTGCTCAAATCTTGTATTGTATCGCTTTTTCATGTATATTTGGTTATTTCATTTGTAGTTAGTCATTTGAAACATTCTTGACTTTATTCATGTGATGAATTATGAAAAATGGCTTAGACATTTGATATTATGCATATGGGATTGTTTCTTACTATCTTTGTATATTTTGAATGTGATTAACCAAGTTTTTAGTCATGAAAGAATTGGGATTTACAAATTTGATTAAAGGCTTAATTCACTTTTTTTTTTGTACTCAATTAGTTCATAACTTTGGAATGAGATTATTTAAGTAAATTATTTAAATCATTGTGTGAGGACAAGCAATAGTTCAAGTGTGGGGGTATTTGATAGGATTTAATTATCTTATATTTTCTATACATTTTAATATCATTTCAATCCTATTTTAATATTTAAATACTTAATTTGTGTTCCTTTTGAGTTTACATACAAATTGGACCTTAGGACACAAATACTAGTTGAAATGAGCAAAATTTAGAGCATAATTGGAACTAGAAGAGGTGTGGAACTAATTTTGGGACTTTGAGTATCATGTTATGAAGTTCCACATCAAATTTCAAGGTCATATAATAGCCATGGAGAGTGGACAAAGAAAATAACAAGATAAGCTTAGTTGAGTATCTGTTTTGGTATAGTTTACTTCGGTGATGCATTAGGTGTACTTTTAGAGCTCTAATTACTTTTCAATTTTTGGGGTGCAAGAGCATCATGTGAGGAGCTTACATACCAAATTTAATGGCAATTGGAGCTGTATAGAAGGAGTTAGAGCATAAAAGGCGAAAGGGGAAGAAGTTGTCAAATTCTGGGATAAAAACAAAAATTGTAAAATGATATCGTTTTTATAATTCTTATGGTCAAATTTGACCAAATTTCTCCCACAATATCTCTAAAACCCTAGCAGCGCTCCAAGACATATATAAAGAGCATAAAAAACATGAGAGAGGGTAACCCTTACATTTTCTAAGCTCTCCTTCTTGTTCTTACTCATTTTTTTAGTGTTCTTGATATTTTATGTTGGAATTTGATGCTAGTTTCATTTCATTTCATTTAGTTCCTTGTTCTAGATAGTTTTATTCTTTAAATATTGTTCTTGGATAGTTTATTTTCTATCATTTTCATATTTATAGATTATATGATGTTTAGGTTGAGATTTTGATGAATTTTGAGCTTGAGAACCATGGAAAATGTATGGATGATTGGGTATAATGCCATGGATGATATTTTCTTTGATTTCCAACTTAGATTTTGTTTGAGTGAGTTCAATATCTTATTTTTCCAAGTATGTCCAAGTTGGAATTTTGAGAAAATGTCATGAATTGGGGATTAATGCTTAGGATTAGCTACCCTAGGTGTAATCCTTGGTTCAATTGCTAGAATTGAGTCATGTGATATGTAATTATTCGTGGTGATTTCCACAAGTGGCAATAGGCTAGTTAGATATGTTAGGATACTTAATCAACTAGTCTAGGATTCCAGTTCTCTAGGTAACATAGTCCGAGCTTGTATGATAACGACTTAGAATAGTTGTTCCCTAGTATGTTAAAGTTGTTGTATTGTTAAATCTAGAAAACTTATTCTAAGTTGCTTCGTGGTTAGGGGTAAGTTTTCTAGTGTATAGGAATTATTTAAAAATTGGAGGAACTAAAGGTTTGAGAGCTTGTTCAAACCTATATGGTAGCTTTTTAAACCAATCACAATTTATTTATTTTGAGGATCAATTATAAGTTTAGAATTCTAGATTTATCTTATGCCCAGCTTTTCATATTTGTTCTTTGTGTTTTTGTTTATTTTTTTATCCTCGTTAATTGTTGTTCTTTATTTTATTTTCATTTAATTCCTTATTTTTATCTTCTTTTCTTTTTATGCAATATTAGAAATAACTTTAGCATACCCTAACTCTCTGTGGGATCGTCTCTGACTTGCCCTACCTAGTAGTTAGGTTAGTTAGGTATTTTATTATTTAGTAACTTATGATAAGTTCACCAAATTTTTTCAAAACTTTCATGAGCTCATAGCAAGCTATCAAATAATAAATTCCTAGCTACCCAAACTATGTAGTAATGGTGAGCTAGGGTCAAACCACAGAGAGTTGGGATGCAAATGCTATTTCAAATTTTGTAAGAAAAAGAAAATAAAACACCATAAAATGGTGAAAGTGAAATAAGCTAAGATGCAATGAACGCAAATAAAAGGCAAATACAAAGCAAATCTTAAAAAGGCTAATAACAATAGCAAAGAAGTTAGGGATATCTTCGTGATTTTGGGATGATCATTCATCCTTGAATCTAGATAAAAGGTACTCTAGTCATGATGTTAGCCTATAGGTTCGAATAAGGTCTCAAGCCATCAGTTCCTCTAAATCAGAAAAATTCTTACAAGCTCTAGAAATTCCCCTATCCCCATCTATAACCTAGAACAAACTCTCTAGATTTGATAGTGAAAGCGCCTTAGGTACTAAGGAATAACTAACTTAGGCCACTTACTCTCAAGCTCGGAAGGTGTAACCTAAAGGTATGGGACCCTATGTTAGTTGATTAAATATCTAAACAAATAGATCGG
>JAOXYD010102697.1:0-11689 GCA_028565735.1 Pinacopodium congolense | reverse complement strand
TCTATCCTTATTTTTCCTCCTTTATCTTATCAATCTAATTGTGTTTGATCCATGATTTCTAAAGTTTCATTACCCTCTCTCAAGGTATAACTAATTGTCCTTAATTGAAGTAAGATACAATTAGTCTTGCAACCTCTCAATTTACAAAACCTTTCCTAAATACTTAACTAGATGTGAAGCAATCTTATAAGCAATTAATACAATAGTTAAGATCTCTCTTCAACCACTTATTAATCTATTAATTGCAAGTCAACTAAGTTACCAACTCTTGTTGTTCACACTAACTTAAATAAGTCAAAAAAATCTCTAGATTCGAAGTGATTATAAGCTTAACAATCAACACAAACAACTATGCATTAAATCAATAAGAATAAACTTGGATAAACAGTTCAAGAACAATCTCTAAACTAGATTTAGCAATCTATAATCATATTCAAACAAATAATATTCAAATTAAACATCAAAAGGAAGGCAAAGAAAAAGAGAAAACTAATGGTGTAGGTTGAAGCCTCCTTTTTAGGAAAATAAAGACAGCAGTTGTTAAATCTTTAGTCTCCTCTCCAAAATTGTGTTCTTCATCTTTCATCTCTCCACAAAAACCTTATTTCTATCTTGGATCTCTCCTGGGGTCAAAATGTGGCTGCTAGGTTAATTCCCACAACCTCTTAATCCCAAAAATTCATAAAACACGTCGCTACCCGTTTTTCCACGTCACCTTGTCGAATCAACTTTTTTCCAACTTTAACCTTTGCTTGATATTTTCACTATATCTTCGTCTACAAACCTCCTTTTGACATAAAATTTGATATGTAGGATCCTCACATGCGTTCTAGCTCCTTGTAAAATTTAATTACAATCCAAGCTCTATAAGAGCATCTAATGCATCACCAAAAGTATAATGCGAAAACTTATCATTTGTTACCTATAATTTCAAACATCAAAGTGCATCAACCCATTCCTCAAATAAGTTAATATTTTACCCTTAAACAATAAAAAATACCAAGAATCAATCAAAACTATAAAAGATAATGAAAAGGGATGTAAAATTTCATACTAACTAAGATTAAAACACATAAACAACACTTCAAACGCCTAAAAACATCCTAGAAATATAGCACGAAAACATAATTATCAAAAAGAACAAAAATCACAAATCTTAGCATCAACTATATCCATCCCTAATCACTCAACAAAGGATGTGAGATTTATTAAATGTTGCTCCAATCTAGAGATAGTAGCAAACTCAAACTCAACATCAATATAAGAATTAATGTAAGAAGGATCAAAATAAAAAGAACACTGAAAATATGTCACTACTTGAAAAAGATGTGAAACATAAACAAACAGAACACAAACGTGATAAAGCTTAATAAAAAAGAAAAAAAGACAACATAAGAAATAGCAAGAACACAAGCGCAAGCTCCTTGATAATGGCGTTAAAAATTTGGTAGCCTATTGCTAACTATCAAATAATAAACCTAACTATCTAACTGTGCGATAGATGGAAAGTTAGGGTAGGACCACAAGGAGCTAAAATGTTACTGCTCTTTCAAATGTAACAAGAAAAGAAAATAAAAACCCCTGAAGATGATGAAAGCTAAAGTAAGTTAATAAGTAATAAACGTAATCAAGAGAAAAATACAAACTAAAAAAATACTTCTAACAATAATAATAAAAAATGGGCAAAAGGTATCATTGGGATTCTGAGATAATTATTAATCCTTAAATTTAGATAAAAGGTTCTCTAGCTAAGGTTCTAGCCTATGGATTTGAAAAAGCTCTCAAGCCTCAATTCCTCTAACTTAAGTAAATCTAACAAGTTCTAAAAATGTCTATCTTCACTATAATGTAGAACAAGTTCTCTAAGTTTAATAGTGAAGACGAATTAGATAATAATGAATGATTAACTTAGGCTACTAACACATAAGCTCGAAATGTGTAACTTAAAGGTGTGGGACCCTAAACTAGTCGGTTAAGTATCCTAACAAATCCAACTAATCTATTGCTACTTTTAAAAATTGCTAAGGACAATTACGTTTCACATACTCAATCCTAGCATTCAAATTAGGAAATTACCTAAAGGGTGATTAAGCCTAACGAGAATACCTAATGCATGACATTTAACAAAGTATAAAACTAACGTAAGCATAAAAGCACCAAATCAATACAAATCCAATCACAATCTCATAATTAATTTCCTCTTATACCTTTAAGCCCTTAGGAAACTAGCCACACATACTCAAATCAACCAAAATAAAGATTAAATAAACTCAATCCTTACCTAATCAAATGAAATTAAGGCTAGAAAATTCACAACACCAAAGAAAAATCACAATTTAACACTTAATCTAACACAAACACAAGCTACTCATGCTATTAATCAATTAACTAAAACCTAATTTTACAAAAACTTAAACTAATAATCTAAATAGAAATTCCATCATATATAAATTGAACCAAATTATCATTAAATGATTGATATCCTAAGAACATGCATAAATCCTAACGATCAATCCTAGATTAAACAAAGACATAAAGAGTAAGTGAAAATACATGAAATAAAGCTTCATTCACCCACACACACACACACATATATATATATATAGTTCCATATAATGTCAAGAGATTCAAATGAATGAACAAAATATTCTAGAAAATAAAAAATTGTTATTGGCTAGGAAAGCATGAAAATAGTGAGTTGAATATTCATACATTCAGCAATATGGACTATAAGCATTTGAAAATAAAAACCAACATCTAAATCCAGAGCTAGGAACGAATAACAAGATAGAGCAATGAAAAAACAAATTAAAATCCAAGGAAAATCCATACAAAAAAATGTTGCTGCCACCACTTGCAAGGAAAGTTCCAAGCTTTGATGTGTCTCCTCCCTTAACAAAAGCTCCACACATTACTTCTTGAAAAGCTTTTTTAAGTTTTTGTCTTCCACCCCTAATATATGCTACCAACTTTTAAATATTTTTTAAAACTTTTTGGTGTCCCACCCTAGGATTACATGCTTCTCATCTAGGAAAATGTTTCCTCCCAGGTAAAAAAAATGTTGTCGTCCCATTTCTATGTTTTTTTAAGCCTTCTCCTTTTTATTTTAAACTCAAGTCATGTTACACGGGTGACTTATCATCCTCCATATTACTTTTTGATTTCTTTTTTTCTTTTATATATTTTTTGTGATCTATAATTGAAGTAGTCTTCATCTTTTTGCTCCAATTCTTCTCCAAACTTCTTTATTTTAGCTTATATTTGTGTTCCATCATCACCTCTACATGAAAATTCCAAAGGAATACAAATTAAGCGTTTAAACACTAAAATAAGATTAAAATGACATTAAAATGCATATAAAAACTCAACATATTTCAATATTATCAGTCTTTAAATGATGAAGGGTTTGGCTACTAAGACTTAGTATGAGTATGGGTTAATTGAGCTCATGTTGAATGAGCAAGACCTCTTTCTATTTTGGTTCTCAATGTTAAGGGTCAACTGAATGTGTTTTCAATTGATTTTTATTGTATTTTAACCCTTAATTTCATGTTTAAATGCTTAATTCGAAGTTGGACTTAATTAATTGAATAATTGAGTGAAAATAATGCAAAAGAAGCATTTTCAAGACCCCCTAAAGACCCGCATTAAAGGATCTAGTATTAGGACATCAACGGTCATTCATTGCACCTCAACGACGCCATTGTGTTTTGAAGTCAGACCATCATTACATGCGTTAACAAGCAAATTTCCACCAAATCTCCACAATTTCAACTAAAGTATGGCTTGCAATTAAACCCCTAACTTTTATGGATAAAAAGCATTGTCCTTAAGCTTTTATAAGTGGAAAATAATAAGAAGACATGGCAGAAGAGATCAAAAAAAATTTGGAACTTTTCTCTTTAGCTTTTCCTTAGTTTTTCTTAGTGTTCTTAATATTCTTCATCTTCAAACACTTGTAATTTTGACCCAAAGTTGTTTTCTGAATTACCAGACATTAGAGCTTGCTATTCAGACCAAAATCTGTGTTTAACGATCATCTTAGGGGGTTTTATATCTCAGATCACCTTATGTTATGTTCTTGTTTTAAGATTAATCAAAGTATTATGCTTTAACTTTTATATATTCATGTTCTTTAATTATCTTAAGGTTTGATTGATGAGTTTAAGTTCTATTGGAGTTAAGATCACATTTTGGAACTTGTGAACCATTCAGGAGCTTCTCTTGGGTGTTTTCTTAACTTAAAACTTGTTACTTACCTCTTACTTGTGTATTAATCAAAGTATGAGGCTTAAGATGCTTATTTTGTTTACTTTGGTTAATATATGTTGCTAAATATATTTCCAGCTAAAGATTGGTTTATAAATGATTTAACTGAGCTTTTTTGAATGTTTAAGGGACTGATTTTTGTTTATTGAATAATTAGATTATCTGTTTTTATTCTAGCCACTTAAGAAAAGATTGATAAATAATCTAAGATCCGAGAAACCCACCTAGGTTGTTGGATTAATCAACAAAAAACATAATCTGATCTTGACATAACCATACCTTCATTAATTGTGAGAATTTTAATTCTAAGATTAGAGGCCAAGAGTTAAATTTCCTAATCTTCAAGCCTATTAAATTAATTTGATGAATGGAAAATTTTCAAATTAGGATTAATAGAGAAAAGATATAGTCTTAACCATAACTTTATCTTGAAATTGTGAAGATACTTTAAACTAGTCACAAAAATTATTAATTGTTCAATTAATTCATTGGAAATCTAATCCTTAGCTAATTTCTCTAATTTGGTAATTTTTATAGCAATTAGACATCATTTGCATTGTTTGAAATAGGTATAGGTTAAATTAGTATTTTTCAACTTTAAATTCAATCAATTTGATCTTTGTAGATAACTTAAGCTAATTGACCTAGTAATTGTAAATTTTTTCTCTTTGGAATTAGCACCTGGAGTCTTAACAATACTCAACTATATTACTTGTTTTGATAGGTGCATTTGCTTGTACGTTGGTAAAATTAAAGTTGAAATTGCATTAAAATTAAGTCACCTAAACTAACCAACAGGTTTTTAGTGTTATTGTCGAGAAATGAGTTAAAATATTAGGGATAAATTAGTGTCAACTACTCTAAGACTATTTTCAATTATTCTCCTAATTTTTCTTTAAAAAATTTCATTATTTACGTTATTTTAAATTTTAAGCATTTTATTACTTTTTGTTATCTTACTTATTTTTTATGCTTGTTTAGTTATTCCTTTTCTTTTATTTAGTTATTAGCATACTCAGGGTCAAAAACTCAAGCAACTCAAATTCAATTTGAAGCTTAAGCGTACACTTCATAGGAAAAAGAAAGAATCTCGAGCTATCATATCTGATTCTTTAAAAGTAGGGACTTTTAGTGACATTGAATCTAAACTTATAGAAACAGACACCCAGGAACATATAGATATCCAACCTTAGGAAGAACCTAGAAAACCAACCATATTGGACTTAACAATGGAAAACAAAGGTAGAACTTTGGCTAGCATTGTCTAGCCTAGGGTAAATATGAAAAATTTTGAAATACACTAGGCTCACACCTTCTACTCGTAGCACCATCAATGTTATAGCTAGAGGAAAAAGACTCCAAACGAAGCTTATATTTGATTAAGGAGATAGTAAACAATAATTTTTAGTACAATGCTTAACATCACTCTAGGAAACTATTGAGTCTATTGCAGATCACTAAATAATAAAGTACTTAACTAACATAACTAATTATATAGCAAAGTAAGTAAAGATCGATCCCACAAAAAATTGGTTGTGATTATGGCTATACCTAATGTTATGCAAATAAAAAGAAAAGAAAATAAATATCTTGGATGTAAAAAATATTAAATAAATAGAAAGAAAATTAATGAAACTAAAGTAAACAAGCAAGAAAAAAATAACAAGTATGAAAAGTTGGGAATAAAATATTTTCCAGATTTATAAATTACAATCGATCATAAAAAACAGAAAGATTATGCTAAGATTAAGATGCTAGCCTTTAGACACAAATAAGCTTTTTACATCCTAATTTCTTCTAATTTTACATAAGTCCTATATAGTAGAAAACTTATTCCTAACCAAGTGATAACCTAGAAAAAACTCTCTAGATTTAGTGGCACAATAGCATTAAGAATTAGGGAATGACTAACTAAGGTCATAATCACAGAAGCTCGAACCATGTATCCTTAAGAATCAGAATTCTAGACTAATTAATTAAGTTTACCTACAAAATCAATTAACCTATCACCACTTATAGATTTCGCTCATGAAAATTATGGACTAAAAGCTAAATCCTAGCTATCGAACTAGAAATTACATCTAAGATGGATAACCCTATGAATAAATCTCTAATTTATGACATTAATTCTGAATTCCAATTCAATCCTAACATAAATGAAAAAACCCATGAAAGATCGATTCAAATCTCACAATTATAAGTCATTAATCCATCCAATATCTTTAAACCCAATAGAAAACTAAGCTAACATAATGAAAATAATAAGAATCCAAACTCAAATTAAATAAAACAGAAGACAAATTATAGAAAACATAAAGAAATTGAAGAACATAAGGCTAAAAAATTAAGAGAAAGCACTATATTAGCAAAAACCTAAAGACTAACAAGTATTAAACATAACCCAAACTAAATACATGGAAATATAAATAAAAATAGAAAAATACAGTAACAACATCATAAATAAACTAGATTTCAATAGATAAAACTAACTTATCTAAGAACATAACCTAAAACTAAAATAAAAGAGATGAAAAACTATCCTAAAACCTAAGAAATCAAGAGAAAATAAGCTGCCTAAATGGGAGAGCCTATAAAAATTGACGAAAATATGCTCTAATCTTGCTTTAATTTTAGCATAAGACAACATTTTCTAGGCTTAAACAATGAGTGGATTATCCTAAATGGCCCTTGAATCCACCGCCATTAAAGGAGCAAGAAAAAATAAGTTAAACATAGTTAAACGATGCCATTTTACTATAACTCCTCCTACGCACCTCCATTCACAATGAATTTTGATATGTGGGTTTCTAACGCGATATTCTTACACTCCATAAAATTTCAGACTAATATTAACTCTAAAAATGTGCCTAATACATCACCAAAGTCACTTGTACAACTTTGAACACTCTCCTCCAAACTTGGCCTTTTAACTAGTATTTGTATCCTAAGATCAAATCTACATGAAAACTTAAAAGGAACACAAATCAAGTATTTAAACATAAAAATATGGATGAAATGACATTGAAACACATATATAAATACTATAAAATACCTTCCTATCAAAAATCACACAATGTTCATGCAATCAATGATACACTAGCCCTTACGGCTCAAATGGAAGTACTGAATAAAAAGCTAGATAGCTTAGTGAGTGGATTTGATAGTAGTACCCTTAGAGTTAAGTGTGAAAGTTATGGAAGTACCTCCCTTTCATCTTTAGAGTGTCAAGAAGGAAGTCTCTTTACCTAAGAACATGAACAAGCCCAATTTGTTAGCAATTTCAATAGACAAAGAAGAAACCCTTTTTCAAAAACTTACAATCTTTGTTGGAGGAACCATCCAAACTTTTCATGGAGTAACAATCAAACTACAAACAACCACCTCAAACCCTTAAAAGAGACCCTCTACCTGGCTTTAGAGCAATCAACCTACTAGAGATTTTCCTAGTTTTAAAGGGACTATGCTTAAATACATCCAATTAAATGAGTCAATGATGCAAAACCATGAAGCATTTATCAAGAATCTTAAGACTTGAGTAGGAAAAATAGCATAACTATTACAAGAGAGGCTACCCAATAAGTTGCTAGTACTACTAAAGCCAATCCTCAAGAGCATGCAAAAGCTACTATCCTTAGGAGTGGAAGAGAGGTTGAGAGTGAAAGAAAGAAGTAAGAAGAGAAAGGAAAATAAGTAGTAGAGAATGAAAGGAAGGAAAAAGAAAAAGAAAGTGAAGAGAGAGAGATAGGGAGATAGGGGGAGAGAGAGAGAGAGAGAGAGAGAGAGAGAGAGAGAGAGAGAGAGAGAGAGAGAGAAGGAAGTTAAGGGTAAGAGTTTTGAGAAGCCACCTAGGTTATTTGTAAACCCTAATGTCTAACCATACAAAATTAGGATACCTTACCCTCAAAGATTGAAAAATACCAACCTCAACAAGTAATTTGTGAAGTTCTTATAAATGTTAAAGAAATTGCATATCAATATCTCATTTGTTAAGGAAATTGCCCAAATTCCCTCCTATGCTAAGTTTTTAAAGGAGATTTTGTCCAAGAAGGGAAGATTGAAATAGTATGAGACTATAAAGCTTAACAAGGAATGTTTTACAATCCAATTAAAGAACTTACCTCAAACCCTAGTAGTTTTACCATTCGTTGCACAATAAGTATCTTACAGATAGATAGGACATTAATTGATCTGGAAGTAAGCATTAACTTGATGCCTCTATCTGTTTTTAAGAAGTTGAGATTGGAAGAACTTAAATCCATAATAGTTTCATTGTCATTAAAAGACTATTTTGTGACATATCCACGACGAATCATAAAAAATGTATTAGTTAAGGTTGAAATTTTTATTTTTCCTATTGATTTCTTAGTATTAGATATGGAAGAAAATAATAAGGTGCATATTATTCTAAGACAACCATTGTAGTTGCAACCAAGGCACTAACTAATGCTTATGGTGGAAAGTTTATTTTGAGACTCTAAGATGAAGAGATACAATTTGATGTTTTCAAGGCAATGCAACACCCTATGCATTATGATTGTTGTAATTTTATTGGAATTCCTTATATCAAGAGTGACCCTTCTATAATTATACGTGCTAATTCTTTGTAAAAGGCATCAACCAATTCTTAAACCTTAGATATAGATGAAGAGGAATTAGAGGAAGTTCTAAGTGATTTAAAGGATAGAAAGGTTTCTTCTAGTTAGCCTTTATCTAAGAAGTATGAACTTTTAGATTAGCTAATAAAACCCATGTCTAAGCCATCTATTGAGGAGCCATCTAATTTATAACTTAAGCCTCTTCCTTCTTACTTAAAGTATGCATTTTTAGTCCCATATCATACTTACCTATCATTATTTCATCAGTTGACTCAATTTATAAAGGACCAATTGTTATTTATTTTATGTGATCATGTAGGAGCCATTGGTTTGACTATTGCGGACATAAAAGGGTTAAGTCATTCAATTTGTATGCATAAGATCTTATGGAAGAAGGAAGTAACCCATTACACTAACTGCAAGAAAGATAAAATCTAACATTAAAGACATAGTGAAAAATGAATTAGTGAAGTTTCTAAATGTTGGAATAATTTTCCTATCTCTAATTTAGCTGGGGTAGCCCAGTTCAAATGGTACCCAAGAAAGGAGGCACTACTATCATTCAGAATAATCATAATGAATTAATGCAACAAGAAAAGTAACTGACAGTCGTATGTGTATCGATTACTATAAATTAAATGATGGAACTCAAAAGGATTATTTCCCATTACCTTACATTTATTAAGTGATAGAAAGACTAGCTTAGCATAGTTTTCATTGTACTTTAGAGGAGTACAATGGCTATTTCCAAATTCTAATATCCCATATGAATCAAGAGAAAACAACTTTACTTGTCCTTATGGCACATTTTCTTATAAACGCATGCCCTTTGGCTTATGCAATGCCCCTTCCATGGTTCAATGTTGTATAATGGCTATTTTTTTACAAATGTCTGAGTCTTGCATCCAAATCTTTAGGGATGATTTTTTAGTCTTTAGCACATCATTTTATTCTTGCTTTAAAAAATTTGGGAAAATGCTTAAGATATGTAAGGAGACAAATTTGGTATTAAACTAGAAAAGGTGTCATTTTATGGTACAAAATGCATTATACTTAGTTATAAAATTTCTAGTAAGGGAATTGAACTAAATCTAGCTAAAATAGTTGTAATCAATCAACTTTCGCCTCTAAATTCAGTTTGAGTGATTAGGAGTTTTATAAGTCATACTAGCTTCTACCAAAGATTTATTAAGGATTTTTCCGAAATAACAAAGCCCTTAATTGATCTTTTGACCAAAGATGCTATCTTTGATCTCAATGATAAGTGTATGCATTCTTTTAAGCTATTAAAGGTAAGGTTATAAGTGCACCTATCCTAGTTTCATAATATTGGTCTTTACCTTTTGAATTGATGTGTGCTGCAAGCAATTTCACAATCAGTTCAGTTTCAAAAGCAACAAAAGGATAAGATTTTTTATTTGATTTATTATGCGAATCGAACATTAAATGATGCCCAAAAGAACTATACAACATCTAAAAAGGACTTATTGGCCAATGTTTTTAAATTTGATAAATTGTACTCCTTTTAGTTCTTTCAAAAGTGATAGTCTATACGAACTATTCGACTTTAAAGTACTTGATAAGTAAGCCTAATGAAAAGCCGCACTTGATTAAATGGGTCCTTTTATTACAAGAATTTGATATTGAGATCAAGGATAAGAAGGGTATTGAAAATTTTGTTGTTGGCCATCTTTCATGTTTAATTGAAGAGGTGATGGAGAAGAGTGAAACTCAAGATATTAAGGAGGCTTTTCTAGAGGAGCAATTGTTAGTATTAATGAATTTACCATGGTATGCTAATTATGTTAATTATTTGGCTAGCAATGTGATACCTCGTGATCTTTCTTAACAGTAAAAGAAGAAGTTCCTCATCGATGTTAAGCATTATCTATAATATGAGCCCTTTTTTTTTTGTACAAGATTTGAATTGATTGTATCATTTGACAATGTGTTCCTTAAAATAAAATGCCTTTTATACTTAGTCATTGCCATTACAAAGAAGTAGGAGGATACTTTGGGCTGACTAGGATTGTGCATAAAGTTTTAGAATTTGGATTCTATTGGCCCGCATTGTTTAATGATGTATTTCATTATGTAAAATCTTGTAATAATTGCCAAAGAGTTAGAAACATCTCAAGGAGACATGAAATGCCTTTAAACAATATCAGGTATGCAAGGTTTTCAATGTTTAGGATATCGATTTTACAAGACCCTTCCTTAAATCATACGCTAATTAACAAATTTTAATTGTAGTTGATTATGTAGTTGCCTACCAATGATGCAAAAGGTATAGATAGGTACCTTAAGAAGAACATTTTTTAAAAATTTGGTACAGCCAAAGTGATTATTAGTGATGGAAGTTTGCATTTTTTTCAATAACCAATTTGATTTCCTCCATTCCAAATATTATGTAACCCATAATGTTGTCACACCTTATCATCCACAAACTAGCAATCAAGTTGAAACTGCTAATCGAGAACTCAACAGAAATTTTGAAAAGATTGTTAGCTCATCAAGAAAGGATTGGTCTTTAAGGTTTGATGATACATTATAAGTATATCACACTGCTTATAAGACATCTATTAGCATGTCTCTATATTATTTGATTTATGGAAAATCGTGTCATTTTCCTATTGAGCTAGAAAATAAGGCATTTTGGGCCTACAATTTCCTACATTTTGACTTAAGAAAGGTTGGTGAATAAAGATTCTTCTAATTGAATAAGTTAGATGAAATCTTCCTTAATGCCTGATAGGGGTCAATTTGATATGATTTTTATAGTTAATTTGATGCATTATGACCCCTATATTGTGTTTAAATGTTTA
>JAOXYD010102686.1:0-25391 GCA_028565735.1 Pinacopodium congolense | reverse complement strand
TAGAAGTGATAAAGGCCATCTTTCTTTTAACCTTTAACTTAAATGACCAACCTATGTCATTGTCCCTTGAAAACCCCTTTGATCCTTTGCTTTGTTTGTTTCATGAAGAAAACACCTCATTTTTAATCCTTCAAACCCCATTAACCTACCCAATCACAAGCTTAATAGTGTGCTAAGTTTGCATTAGTTTGGGATTTTTGCTACATTTTGCTTTTGGAGATGCTTTAAGTAGTTTCTAGTACTTCTACTCATAGAGCACAGTGCATTTAGTGACTGTGTTTGTTTGTTGTTTCTTTATCATTGTTTAAAAAAAAGAGAGAAAAAAATCACAGAAGAAGAAGCAAAAAAGACAAAGAAGAAAAAGAAAAGAAAAGGAACAACAATTAGTACTAAAAATAAGTGCTGAGTAGTAGTTTTATCCATTTGCATGTTTTGAGAAGTCATTTTTTGGTCCTTTTGCATACTTAGTATTCTATGAATGCTTGTGATGAAACCTTTCATACCCATTTTGACATACCTTAACCCTAAACCCATTACAACCCTTGGTAAAGTCCTTTTGATCTATTTATGCATGTAATAAATGTAGAGAAGAATTGGTGTATTTGCAAGCCTATGGTAGTGAGCTTTCCTATAAAGAGTTTGGAGTGAAACACTAACCTTTAAACACTTGAGTGAAATGAGTGAATCCTGTGAGGAAGACTCATTTTGATTCTATGATTGCCTTTGATCAGTAATGTCATAAGTTGAGTTTGTTTATGTATGCTTATGAAAACTAGTCATGATGTGTGTGGTAGCTTGACATTTAAGTTGGCCGAAGTTTGAAAGATTGCATGCTCTTACCATAATGAAAACTATGTCTAACTAATCTTTCTATTACTTGATTAATGAAAGGCAATAAAAGAATGATCCTTGTGGGTTTCTTCATTTAATTTTCTATAATTACTATATATACACAAACCAGTTACCTTTCTTGTTTTAATTAATTCATTCTAAAAATTCTGAATGACAGTAGTGCCTCCTTTCTTGGGCATCACTTGAATTGGGCTACCCCAAGCTGAATCAAAAATAGGAAAAACTATTCAAGCATCCAAAAGTTTTATTACTTCATTTTTAACTACTTTCTTTCATATTTGGATTTAATCAACATTGTGGTTGAACCAAGGGCTTACTCCTTTCTTCCATATAAATTTTTTGTGTAAAAATTGAAGGACTTAGCCTTTTATCTCTGCAATAGTCCAACTGATGACTACTACATGATTAAGCAAAACTTGTAATAATTTGTCCTCCATATTTTTAGTTAGAGATAATGAAATAATGATAAATAAATGTGATGGGGGACTCAAAAAGGCATACTTTAGGTGTAAAGGAAGAGGCTTGAGTTCTAAATTTGGTGGCTCCTTTATAGATGGTTTAGGCAAGGGTTTAATTGGCCTATCTAGAATTTCATACTTCTTAGATGGAGGCCAACTAGATGAAACCTTTCTAACTTCTAAAGCACCTAGAATTTTTTTATCTCCTCTTTATCTATATCTAAGGATTGAGAGTGAGTTAATGTCTTTTGCAAAGGATCATAACACAAAATCACATAAGAGTCACTCTTGATATTATTAACTCCAATGAAATTATAACAATCATAATCCACAAGATGCTGCATCAGCTTAAAAACATCAAATTCTATCTCTTTATCCTAGAGTTACAAAATCAAATTTCTACTATGTACATCAATTAGTACACTGGCTATAGGCATAAATGGTCATCTAAGAATAATAGGTACCTCGTTATATTCTTTAACATCCAATACTAGGAAATCAACAAGGGAATTTAACTTATCAACCTTCATAGATTCCTTATGGATATGTCACATAATAGTCTACCAATTGAAATGAAACTGTCATGGGCTTAGGTTTTTTCAATCCTAGATCCTTAAATGTAGATATAGGCATCATATTAATGCTTACTCTTAGATCCATCAGTGTTGTACCTATTGTAAGTTACCTAATGTATAAGGAATGGTAAATCTATAAGGATCCTTAAGTTTAGAGGTAACTTCTTGAGTAGGATTGTAGAACATTCTTTATTGAGATTAATAGTTTCATATTCTTCTAATTTCTTTTTCTTAAATAGAATGTCCTTTAAAATTTTGCCATAACTTGGGATTTGCAAAATGGTTTAGAAAATGAGATATTTATATGTAATTTCTTAAAAATTTCCACAAAATTCCCAAATTCCTTATCTAAATTTATTTTTTAAGCCTTTTTAGGGTAAGGGATTCTAGACTTTTATTTTTAGGCATTTAGTTAGCAAAAGGCCTATGGGATTGCTCCTTCTCCTTACTATTAATTTCCTTTTCCTTTTTTTTTTGGTCACCCCTGTTTCCTTCCTTCTTCTTCTTCTCCTCTTCTAATCATACACTCTATACTTCTTCACAACCTCTCAAAGTAATTTCTTTAATATACTCTTTGGGGTTGGCCTTGGTAGTACTAGGTAACTTCTCAAGAAATCGCTCTTAGAGAAGCTGAGCAATTTGACCTATTTGAGTTTATAGATTCTTAATTAAAAATTCATGATTTTGAAATCTAGACTTATTACTCTGAATATAATTTAAAACTGTGTCCTTAAAATTTGTTTTCATACGTAGAGGTGGGTTGGTTTTAAAGGCAGGCAATGGGGCTCTTTGTGGGTTGCTTGGATGATGGTAGGCATTTTAGTTGTCTACCATAAAAAGTTATGGTGGTTTCTCCATCTAAGATTGTAAGTATTTGAACATAGGTCGCTCCTTCGCCTATTATAGTTAACATATTAAGCTTGTTCTAGTTCTCTAGATAAAGGGTTTCCTAATTGACAATCTATTGATCTATGGGAGGAACTACCACAATGATCACACTCCATATGGCTCCTAAAAGTTTTACTTTCAGCTTTATTTACAAAACTATCTAACATCTTATTTAGGACATCCATCTTCACTGCTAATGCAACTGTGTTAATTACCAGTGCCCTGTATGGATTCTTGGGATGGCATTCAAAGTTATATTAAAATTATTTATTGCCATCTCTTAATTATATTACAAACTTCTTCTAGACTCATCTTCATAAAACTACCTCCAGTTGCAACATTTATGGTGCATGGATCAGAACATGTAAGGCCAGTATAGAAAATATTAACTTGTTACCACATACTTAAACCATGGATAAGACACTTGCCTAATATTTCTTTAAAATTTTCCCAGGCCTCATATTAACTTTCATTTTCACATTGAACAAAAGAACTTATCTTAATTTTCATTTTAGCAATCTTGGTACGTCGAAAAAATTTTATCTAGAAAGAGCTTCATTAGGTCGTCCCATTTATGTTTTAGCCTTGTTTCTAAGGGAAAATGGAAAAAATCTATGCTTAACAGCATCACCAAACACTCCATTGCTCCTAAAAAGATCAAAAATATCATGAAAACTTTTAAAGTGTTCATTAGGATCTTCTAAGGCCGAACCACCAAATTTTAAGCCTTAGACCATAGAGATTATACCATGTGGGATTTCAAAATTATTTGAATTGATCCTAAGTCACATAATGGTAGCCATACGTCGACCTCTATGTCCTAAAGCTAACCTCTATGTCGTAAAGCTAAGTCCATCATTATTATTTGTCTAGCTCCCTCATAAGGTCTATTAACTAAATGTTCTTATGGCTCCATTTCTAAATCAAAAGGTTCCTTACTAGAAGTTTCTAGGAACTATGAGTTTCTACTCCTATAATTTCTAACTTGATCTATTGAGATTTACCTTCGAATTGTTTTCTAAAGCTCTAGGTCAAATTCAAATTTCTCGAGCTTTTATCTCTGAGTATACATAAAAGATTAAACAAGTAAGAAAATAAAGAAAACAACTTTCTCAGGAAACATATAACAAGAAACAAAGCACAATTTAAATAAAGGCAATTTTAAATAATATTAAAAACATTAAAAAGCTCTAAAGTAATTTACACCAATTTATTTCTAGTATTCCAATTATGATGGATCTCTGTAAAGGACACTAAAAACTTGTTTTCGGTTGTTTTTTTTTGTCTAAATTATCAAAATTAATTATCAAATTAAGCAATTAAAAGTAAAGTAATTTCAAAATCAACTATTCAGTAAGTATACCAACCAAGAAGTAATAAAGTGGAGTATGTTAGAATTGAATTACTGTCCCAATCATCCCACGGGGAAAGTAACTTTAGAAATACTATGTAACTTGGATAGCAATTATCTAGAGAGCCCAAATCCAATGAATTAACTAACTAAAATGACCAAATTAAATGAAACACTTCAAGTTATGCAAGAAGACTAAAGATGAGTTTAAGGATTGTCTAAATGGATTAATTAGCTAAGGCTTTGGTTTTCTTTGAGGTAAATGAGTTAATTAAAGGTTGTAAGGCTTGATCTAGGTTCACTAATTCGTGACGATGCTACGGTTAAGACAATGTCTTTTACCTAATTAATGAAGTCTTGTCATTCATCAATTTTAGGCATTATGGTTCAAGAAGCTTAACTTAAATTTTTTTCTTATTTTCATATCAAAATCTTCATGATTATTCTCGAGCACTCAACTTATTTAGCTAAAAATTGATAAATATGTATGCTAGTCCTATTTGACACATAAGAGGAGTTAATTATGGTATTTAAAATTTTCTAAATAGGAGATCCTAAGTTTAACAAAATTTTCTCAAACACTTATGTAGAAGCAAACAATCTAATATAAAGAATTGCTAGAATGTAATAAATAACTTATAAATAAAATACCTAAAATGTAAAAGTGTAAAAAACAAGGAAAGCACACGAATTTATATTAGATCAGAGTGTTTTAATAAGGTGTCGAACTTAGATCAAAATAAAGAGAGAGATTGTTGAACAAAGGGAGGTTCACCTTATTTTTCAAACTCAGAGTGTCGAACCCATAGGGAAAAATGGTATTCTTAAGTTAATTACTATACTAATTAGATTACAATTATCTAGGAAATTATAAATTAATTGATTAAAAAGATACAAAGATAAAATTACAAAACTATCTCAATTTTCCTAATTTTGCTTCAAACCTTTGCAATTTTGAATTATAAAATAATTTATAAAATTACTGAAAAGTATAAACTTGTGGAATCTAGCTCTAGATAAGTGATTAATGAATTAATTGAGCTTAAAAACAAATTCAAAGGAAAATTAGAGTTCCTTCACGAATTCAAGGAAAAGCTATAGTTAAGACTTTTGCCTTTTCTCCATTAAACTTAGTTTGGTTATGCTTCAAATCTAGCCAGTGGCTTTAATTTCAAGAAGGTTGATTTTTGGATTTGTGATCTCAAATCTGTAACTCTCATAAATAATCAAAGTTTGGTCATTCATTAATTTTTTTACATTGTTTATTGATTTTTTCCACAACCTATATAGATTTCTCGAATCCTAGATTATCTTTCACTCTAATCTTAGTTTATTAGTCCAAAATTAGAACTTTAAGATCTTTAATAAACAAAATATGATCTTATTACATGCATTCAAACTCTCTTAAAACATTAAAACACAAATCCGAAGCTGGGAAATGGATTTAAGCACACATAATCATCAAAGCATACAAAAGATGTATCTTAACCCACGTACTTTGATAGATCTACAAAAGCTGAAATAAGTACTTCAGAAGTTATAAAACATGTTTAGAAAGCTTCTGAACAAGTCTTGAACTTCTTAACTTGATTTGAACATCAACACAGCTTCGAAATCCATAAGATCTATCAAGAAAATCAAAGAACATTCAAGAATATGCACATAAGAAAATAAACTTTGATTAATCCAGAAAATAGTAGAAAATAAGTAATCATCTGGGTTAGGAAACCCTCTACGATGGTTTAGAAACTCAAATATATGTCTTAGCTTCAATCTCCAACAAACAGCATCTAAAATTACACAATATAACTCGAATTACAAGTGTTTGAAGCCCTTAACATCTAAGAAAATATATGAGAGAAGCAAGAGCTTCTCAAACTAAAATTAGATCTGATTTTTCTAAGTTAGTTACATGTTTCAATGTTTTTCCTTGTTGTATGTAGACTCTTCAACCTCCCACATGTGCTAGCTAACAAAGGGGATAGGGTAGACACATGCTCCAACCGTAATTATAGAGATATGGACTTCATATTGTTCACTAATCCTATAATAGCGTGCTGGACCGATGTATAACGATAAGCTACAAGGTGCCGTTAAGGGTCAAACATTGTCTCTATAATAGTAGGCTATTCATCCTTCAATGTGATCCTACAAGAGTGTCATTGATGGACAGATTTAAGGTATTCTGTTCTTATTTTTTCTCCAATCTTCATCATCAAGCTCCATCTTACAAATTAAACATAATAAGACATAAATTTAACAAGTAAGCACTAAATTATGGTTAAATTGAAATCAAATATCATCCAAAAAGACTATAGATTTAACCCCTAATAACTCCCTCACACTTAAGCATTTGCTTGTCCTCAAGAAAATTAATTCATCATCAATTTTATAATAGGACATAAAAATAGGAAAGATCAATTCAAAATTGATACATCAATTATTGAAAATGCTTTCTTGATCCTTAAAAAATATTGATGCATGGAAATGTGATAATATTAATAAATCATATCAAATAAAAATGAATTTAAATCATTTCATTATTTTTCAAGCTTCAACCTAAATTAAAAAATCAATTCCACATGTAAAAGGAAAATAAAATGACTTTTATGTACCATCTTTTTGACATTTCCACATCATTTAAAACAAAAATTAAAACGAAAATGAATTATTCACCTAATTAATTAAATTCATAAGCAGATTAGTTGAGAGGTCACTTCGATTTTTTTACGCGAGAACATTTTGTCATGAACAACCCCCCGTTACTCAACTGTGTCACAGTAACTCAACTGACTATTAATCTCACTCATAACTTCAAATCTCATATACACATATATTTATTCTGTTTCTTTTCTTTTCTTTTTTTTTCTTTTATATATATATATGCACACATACACAAGATTACAAATAAGAGGAGTGGCTCTGCTTAATGATTTAACTAATTAAGTAATTATTATTATTATTACTTATTTTTTGGGTTAATTCTAGTTCTTTTTTTTAATGAGGTTAATGTTTTAAAAGACGTTACAATATTACTTAGAGAGTTCAATTTATATATGGAATATCATTTTAATCGTTAGGTATCTACTTTCAAAATTAGGAAATGAATTAAAGGCATTTAGCCATTAATATTCAAAATTAATCAGATAAAATTTCAATTTGCCAAAATATTTGAATTCAAATGAAAGCATGAATAACAAAAAGGATAAAAAAATGCATAATTTATAAACTATGATGAAATTGATGATAAATCAAATAACTATCAAACAACAAAACTCAAGTTATAAATAGATAATTCCCTACCCCACACTTAAACTAAACATTGTCCTCAATGTTTAAAATAGAAAATGAAAAAAATAATGTAGGAGAGAAGGCAAAGAAATACACTCGTTTGATATAGACTTTAAGATCCATTTGTGTAATAGAATAGACGCGTAGGAACTAAAATCATAAGAAAAACAACACAAAAAATAGCCAATAGGATCTCCACTCATATAAATATGGAAGTTAAATACATTAAGGAGCATCATAGAATGAAAACAATCATCAGACCTAACTAACAAACAATAGAAACCTATACTACGAAATGGAAACCTATACTACTAAACTGAAACAAGTAAAACAAGAAAAACAACTGAAACAACAAAATGAATAACCAAAATAACTAAGAAGAAGGGTCATCGGCATCCCTGGAACACTAATAATCCTCAAGATTCCTAACTCGAGCAGTCAAGTCATCAACCTGATGCTGAAGACTATGAAACTAACAAGTCATCTCGAAGAATAAGGATGACCATTGAAATCCATCTTTTGTTATCATTTCTTCAAGAACATGATGAATATGATAAGAATGACTTGTTTCTTACTTCAAATGAGTAGCTGATTTTTTTTTTTTTTAGTTAGCGAATGTTTTTTATGATCTAGATATGTGTTGAATATGATTCCATGCATGATTAAGGGCTAATATTTGCTTAAATGATGAGATTAATGTTTATTTTAAATTGAACAATTAGAGTAAAGTTAAGAAATAAGTTAGGATTCAAGAAATCTATCTAATTTGTTGGAAAAACCCTTAAGTAATTGAATAATCAAACTTTGATTCATCTTGACTGTCATAATTTGAAAATTGGGCATTGCTAAATTAAACTTCTTAAACTTTAAGCCTAATGCTTAAGATTAATGAATAACCAAACTTTAACTTAAGTAATTAGAGATAAAGCTTTGTTTTAACTATAACATTGCTTTGATTTAGTAAAGTGACCCTAAGGCAAGCCTTTTAATCTATATTTAATCCATCTAGATTATTGAAAACCAATTCCTTAACCAATTTATTCATTAGGCAATCCTATTTAAGCAAACTACATTATTCTGAATAACTTGTCATTTTTATGTCATTTATTAAATTTAGTTGATAATCTCTTTCGATTAGGATTCATTAGATAATTGTAACCTTATTTGGATTAATACTTGCAATTTGGTAATTCCCTTAGGACGATAACTTAGATCTTGAATATTTTCCTATATTACTTGTGATTGGTGCACTTCCTATCATTATTGGTTTGAAAGATTTATAAAAAGAAATTTTTACTGTAATTGTTGAATTTGTGAGTCAAAATTGATCATTAGGCCTGAATAGAAAATCAATAACAAAAGACCATACATATTGTAGTCTATTTTGATAAGCATTTAACTACACCACAAAAGTTGAATTTGATGAGGATATTTGGAGCAATTAAATAGTATATCAAAGAGGGTTTATGATTATTTCAAAGAGAATAAACCAAAAACCTTTATCAATGCATTTGTGACCAAAAGATTGAAGTGTGAGATAGTGTATAATAGCATATCAAAAACATTTATTGGTTTTATTTGTGAGGCTCATTTAAAAAACTTGATTAATATATTGGAGGACATCAGAGTTGCCTTAATAACTAGGATATATGAGAAAAGAGATATGATTTTGAAGCTCATTAATGACATATACCTAAGAGTTAGAAGAAAGATAGAGGTTTCACAATGGGTTGGTAGATACTGTATTATCAAGACTAATGGAAACTTGAAGTTTGAAGTCATATATTTTGCTAACAAGTACATTATTAACTTACAAGTATGAACTTGTTAATGTAGATTTTGGGATTTAATAGGAATCTTATGTAAACACGCAGTGGCTTATATACCATACCAAAGGATATTATAAAAAAGATACTCTAAAAAGTAAGAAGAAGGGATATAAGTGAGGAATCATAGAATCCAAATAGATTAAACAAAGCTGGAGTTACTATAAGATGCTAGCCCAATTGCCAAAGTTAGCAAAGATTTTTGTTATATGATAACTAAAATCTTATAATGATGACAAATGATACTATTCTATATTTGCTCAAAGTATGGATTGTACTTAAAGGTTATGTCTTTTTTTGTGGTTGACAATTGATAAAAGTTCAGTTCATAGAGTTTTTCTTAATATTTAACGTTAATTCTCTCCTATCTTGAAGTTAAATTATTTAATTTGTGTCTTGGATTGTTGATTTGAAGATGGAAACTTAATTGAAGTGGAAATAAATTAAAATGTGAACAATGAAGTTAAATTAGGAGCAAAATGGTGGTACTTGGTGGCCCCACATTTAACTCTTGAAGACATGCGTTTTTCTCTATTTTGGGACTTAAACGTGGGGCTTAAACGACGCCATTGTATTCCTTTTTAAGTATCATTAAAGGAGCAGTCGAGATAAAACCAGCTGAATCTTCAATTCTCGTTAGATATAACTTACCAACTTACTCCTACATGTCTCAGACATATATATTGACTGTCTGAATCCAAAAACAAGGAGAAAATACACCTAGAACACAAAATCAAAGAGAGAAAATTAGATTTTGCTGGTTCTGAGGTCTTTTCTTTTATTCTTCATTTTTTGATCTTGTTTTACAGATCTAAGTTACTTGTTAAGGATTATGGAAGCTCAAACACGTGATTCAAGTTGTAAATGTGTTTATGGCCTATTATTAGTGCATTCTAACATGTTTTTATATTAAAACTTCACCTTTATTTATCATTTGTTCAAGAAAATGTTGAATATAATGAGTATGATCTATTTCTTGTTTCAAATGAGTGGTTGATTCAATTCTTGGTTGTGAAATTGTTCTTTGATGATGTAAATATGTGATGAACTTGTTAAAATGTATGATTAGAGGTTGTTCTTTACTTAAATGAAGAGATTAAGGCTTATTCTAAACTAAACACTTAGAATAATGTTAACTAACAACTTAGGATTAGAGAAATCTACCTATTTTCTTGGAAAAATCATTAAGCAACATGATTTAAATCATTAAACGATTAAACCTTGATCTATCTTAAAGGTTACAATATGAAAATTGAAATTTTAGGTTAAACTTTCTAGACTTTATTCCTAATGCTTAAAGAATGATAAATGACCAAACTTCAACTTAAGCAATTAAAGAAAAAGCTTTATCTTATCCGTAATATGGCTTTGATTTAGTGAAATATCCATAGGACAAGTATTTCAATCCATAATTAATTCATTTAGATCATTAAAAACCAATTTCATAGCCAATTTATCAATTAGGAAATCCTTTTATTCCAACTAAGTTATTCTGCATAACTTGATATTTTAATTTCAATTGGTAAATTTAGTAGTTAATTTCATTCAATTCGAAATATCTAGATAATTGAGATCTAATTTGTCTTAATAATTGCAATTTTGTGAATTCTTGTGTAATGATAAGTTATATGTAAAATATTTCTATATATTACTTGCGACCGGTGTGCTTGCCATCATTATTAGTTTGAAATTAAAAAAGGAAAAATATGTATACTTTAAGGACTTAATTTGTGAATTAATTTGAATCAATTAGAATTATTAGAAAACCAATAATAAGTTTTTGGCGTTGTTTCTGGGGATCGCACCAACCATAATTAGAATATTAAGACAAATTAATGAAGACTATTAAATCAAGGATAGTTTCACCTTATTTTGGTAATGAAAAAATAACCTTTGATACTAATCTATATGTTTCTAAGTATGTTTGAAAGATAGGTTGAATAAAACTCATCTTGATCAATTATAAAGTCCTGAAGAAGAAAACGAAAAATCAAATGAAGACTCAAGTTTGAAGAAGTTCTTTAGTTAAAATTGGTTTACTTATGTCTTGATTAGTAAACTTTGCTTGATTTTGGTTTGGTGTGCTCAGGAGGCTTATGTTTGATTATTCATACATACATATCTTAAAATATGCATATAGGTGCACGATTAAGGATTTATGTGTTTGATTAATTTTACCTTCTTGATGATTTTCTTAACTGGTTAGGATTGGATGAATTTATAATAATAAGTGTTTTAAAGAGAAAGGTGTAAAGTTAAGCCTTTAACTTTGTTTAATTGAAAGAGTGTGTTTAGTTTTAATATAGGTCAAAAGGATAAGTTTATCAATCGACTAAATGTAGGTTGGTTAACCAAACTAAAGACAAAGTTCTATCAGTTGACTGAACCACGTATATCTGTCAACCGAATGTTGTGAATTTTACAAATAAAGACATGATTCAACATATTACACAATGATCAAATCGTTCATTTGTTTTTTGCCCGTTGGACAATGGATATTAAGACCATTGAACAAAGAATATATCGGTGAATGATGAGTATAAATAAATTGGTTTTATAACTTGTAATGTAAGAAATTTTATCTAAAAGTACAAGTATTGTGTCACATCTTTTATAAAGCAATATACAAGTGTTCTGTACAAGTCTTTTTCCTTCAATTCGATTTTTGATTTTAGTGTGTATTTTGTGAGGTTTTAGTACATTGTGGTGTGGATTGATTCTTCAGAACTCTTGATTATATCAAGTAAAGTGAAATGAAGTAATTTTCTATTAAGTTGTTCTTGTGAGTTTTTTAAAAGTTAATTTTGACCCTAAGAAAAAGAAGTGAGTGAAAGGTTCTCCTTTAACATGTGAAAAAGGATTGTAATTAAATGATATATTCTTGTTAAAGTTGCAATAAGAACCAACTCTCAATAGTGGAGTTAAGGACTGGACGAGGAGCAAGTGGATATCTCCGAATTAGAATAAATTTGGTGTCTTTCTCTTCTCTCTTACTCTTTATTATTCAACACTTATAATATTTGCTTGATTAGGTGAATTTGTGCTATTTGTTTAAGCTTCTGCATTTATTATAGTGTTTAGTTTGTGAAAGATTTTTAAATACTAATTTATCTAAGGGTTTTGTGCAATCAATTGCATGTGTTTTAATTTAATCCTATTTCCCCCTAATTCCATATATACAATGTAAGGTTTATTTGAATTTATAGTTAGATTATTGGCTTTTTAATAAAATTAAAGTGTTTGAATTTCATTTAAATACTTATTCAAGATTTTTGTTCAATTAATTTTACTAAATTACCTAAATTATCTATTTTCCCCAATTATTAGGAATTATGTTTATGCAAATTTGAAAGTCAAACCATTTGCAATTATTTTTTAAATTTAAAATACATTCTTTTGAAATTACTTTGATAAGACTTAGCATTCTCTATTTTTTCCTAACAATATTTTTTTCAATAGAAAAATGTCCTTGTAAATTCTAAATTAAAGTGGTTAGAAGTTTTAAATATCATGCGTGCATATAAGAATGTGTTTAGTTTTTAAATCTTTCAAAGCCTTTAGTCATTATTATCTTTCATCTCTACAAGTTAGGGTGTTGACTCTAATAATTGGTATTTTTTATGGGCTTTATCCACTCTTAGAGCTATCATAGGTGCATTATTACTATTCTTACTGCTTGTTTAAAGTCATCGTATTCTTAGAATTTCTATTATAGTTAGGACTTGAGGTGGTAGTATTGCTAGAGGTAGAAGATCCCAATTTAGCCAAGATAATGATTACCTAGATGTAGATTATGATCAATTCTAAGACTATGCTTCTAGGAAACTCTCTGACAACCTTGTCATTTCCCCTGATCATCTAGATTTCTTCAAAGAAAATGGCCTTTTTCAGCTTTTCCTTGACCAAGTTTGGGAGCCTCTTCTCACTCTTTTTGCTGAAACTTGTCGCACAATTGTCTGACTCTTTTAATGCAACCTTAAAGAAGTTAAGGAGAATAATGAGTATATCATCTTATCCAAAGTAGAAAATATACCCATTCGTCTATCTAGAGACATTATAAACAACATTCTGGGTATTCTTATTCCTCTGGTGTTCTCCCATTATGAGTGTATGTCGAAATTTAATATCACTCATTTTGTAACCAAGAGAATTAAGACCATCTCTGAGTCAAAGAGTGAGGAAGGAATTAATGAAAAATCAAAGGATGTTAAAAACTTGAGCACTATACCAAAATTCTTTCAACTTTTCATCAAATATAATTTTGTCTCTACTAGTGGTCATTACAATGATATAGGATATGATGACCTTTGATTTTTTTCTACTTTAATGCTTAGTGAGAGAATCCACTTAAGTGATTTCATCTTGCATAACATAATCCATTTTGTCTGAGGCAAGAAAAAGAGGCCAATATATTCCTATCCTTTGATTCTTGGCCACATTTTCTAGTATTTTAACATTCCTACTATAGAAGATGACTTTAAGCAATATTCCTTTTTTGATCAAAATTCTTTAAAGAGCATGAGATTTCCAATTATTAATGGGCATTACTCGACCTCGTCATCAGGAGCAGCACTCAGCCATACCTATACTTCCTTACGATGATTAGTCGCAACATTTTACCACCCCTATACTTTATGAGGATCCTGCTACTTCTGTACTTCCAATTAATAATGGTGATTTTTCACTTTATGGTGGAGACACTGAGCCTCTTCAGAGTCAGACAGTACCCCTCCCTTCAGCTGATGATGAGGGTATATCTGCTCTTGTTCATAGCACCTCTGCTAGTTCTCCACTCATCTCTCCAGAGTCTGAGATCGTCTTTATCCACCGTGAGCTTACTCATGTAAGGCGTCAACTTAATGATTACTCCACCTAGTTGCACGAGTATTCCACTCTACTTAGTAAGCAGAATGCCTTGCTATACTAGATTCTCTCCTAGCTTCCTCCACAATCTCCCTAAGATCCTTAAGGATATTTTTGTTTTGTATTAATGTATAGATGCTACTTTTGATATTTGACACCTTTTGCTTATTTATGATATTGATTCCTTCTTATGAAGGCTTTTGAGTATATGTCCTTGTTTAAAGTCACTCATATGTCTTTTGGTTATGCCTTTTACTTTTTCCCTTTTGGTGATGTGGTATGAGATGATGTTATATAAGAGGAATGTGATATTATCTATGAGTATATTGTGTATATGTGTACATAATGCATATGTTGAGAGGAGTAGAAAATTGCTATGATGATTGAAGTGTTGCTTTGGTTCTTTTATGTGGTGAATAGATTATGATTCTTTTTCTTATTTGTAGTTGTTATGTTTAAAATGCAATATGATGAATCATGACTCTTTTTTTTATCATATTTAGGGGGAGTTTATGTCTTACTTAATGTTTATCATGTTTATAATATCACTTGATTTTGTCATCACTAAAAAAGGGGAGATTGTTGAATCAATTATAATTTCACCTTATTTTGGTAATGACAAAACAACATTTAATACTAATATGTATGTTTCTAAGTATGTTTGAATGATAGGTTGAACAAAGATCATCTTGATCAATTATAGAGTCTCAATGAAGAAAAAAGAAAATCAAATGAAGACTCAAGTTTGAAGTTCTTTAGTTCAAATAAGTTTACTTATTTCTTGATTAATGTAAACTTTACTTGATTTTAATTTGGTGTGTTCAAGAGGCTTACATTTGATCATTCATACATACACATCTTAGAATATGCATATAGGTGCCCAATCAAAAGATTTATGTGTTTGATTTAATTTTACCTTCTTAATAATTATCTTAATTGGTTAGGATTGTATGAAGTTATGATAATAAGTGTTTTAAAGAGAAAGGTTTAAAGTTGAGCCTTTAACTTTGTTTAATTAGAAGAGTGTGTTTGGTTTTGATATAAGCCGACAGGATGAGTTTAATCGGTCATCCGAATTGAAGACAAAGGTCTATTGATCAACCAAATGTAGATTAGGTGACCGAACTGAAGACAAAGGTCTATCAGTCGACTGAACAAAGTATATCGGTCGACTAAATATTGAGAATTTTACAAATAAAGACATGATTTTCTAGATTACACAACGGTCAAATCATTTATTTATTTTTTTCTATTAGACAACTGCTATTACAATCATTATACAACGGATATATTGGTGAATGATGAGTATAAATAAGATGGTTTTTGTAACTTGTAATGAGAGAAATTTTATTCGAGAGCACAAGTCTTTTGTCACATCTTTTACGAATCAATATACGATTGTTCTATACAAGTCAATATACGAGTGTGTATTTTGTAAGGTTTAGTATATTGTGGCGTACATTCATTCTTCAAGACTCTTGATTACATCAAGTAAAGTGGAGTGAAGTAATTTTCTATTAAGTTGTTCTTGTGAGTTTCTAAAAAGTTATTCTTGAGCCTAAAAAAAAGGAGTGAAAGGTTCTCCTTTAGCATGTGAAAAATGATTGTGATTAAATGATATATTCTTGTTAAAGATGCAATAAGAACCAAATATCAATAATGGAGTTGGAGATTGGACTAAGAGCAAGTGGATAGCTTCGAACTAGAATAAATCCGATGTCTTTCTCTTCTCTCTTACTCTTTATTAATCCGCACTTATAATATTTGCTTGATTTGGTGAATTTGTGCTATTTGTTTAAGCTTTCGTATATATTATAGTGTTTAGTTTGTGAAAGATTTTTAAAGACTAAATCACCCATCTCTTAGAAACTGGTGTACTTGCCATCATTGTTGATTTGAAATTGAAAAAGGAAAAATATTTATGCTTTAAGGACTTAATTTACTAATTAATTTGGAACAATTGGACTTATTAGAAAACTAACAATAAGTTTTTGACGTTGTTTATGGGGATTTCACCAATGATAATTGGAATATTAAGACAAATTAATGAAGATTAGTTTATAGCTGTTTATATTATTTAAAATGTTTAAAATTGTTTTGATTTATTTATTTGAATTGTGTGTTTTCTTTTTGTGAGTTTGCCTTAATTTAGTAGTTTGTTTTATTTTCTTGTCTGTTTTAAGATTGTATGCATACTCGGGGACAAAAACCCTAGAAGTTAGAATTTGATTTAGAGCTTAAAAGAACCATTCAAAAGCAAAAGAAAGAAACTCAAATGAACACTTCTGAAATTTGAATAGTAGAGATTGAAAGTGAGCAATCTTTTGACTTAAATGTGGATCCCCCTGAACAACTGGCCAATAGACCTTAGGTGGATGCTAGAACTTTAATTATGATGGCTTTAGCTTTATGAAATAGAGATCGACCTATAGCTAACATTGTATGGCCAAAGGTCAACGGGAATAATTTTGAAATCCCTTATAGTATCATTTTTATGGTTAGAGGCTCATAATTTGGTGGTACAACCTTAGAAGATCCTAATGGGAACTTACAAAATTTCCTTAACATTTGTGATATTTTTAGGAATAATGGAGTGTCTGATGATGTTGCTAGGCTTAAATTGTTCCCATTTTTCTTTAGAGACAAGGTTAGAGCATGTTTAAATACTCAACTACCTAGTTCCATTTCAATGTAGGATGAATTAATGGAGTTGTTCCTAATTACGTTTTTCTTGCCTGCAAAAATTACAAAGTTGAAAATTAAAATTAGTTTCTTTATGCAATATGAAAATGAAAGTTTGTATGAGGCATGGGAAAGGTATAAGGAAATGTTAGGTAAGTCTCCTAGTCATGGTTTCAACACTTAGCAATAGGTGGAGATTTTCTATACAGGTCTCACACCCTCTACTCGCTGCATTATAGATGCTACAGCTGGAGAAAGCTTTATGCATAAGACTCTGAAAGAAGCTTATAATTTGATCGAAGAGATGGTAACAAATAGTTTCCAATACAATTTTGAACGTCATCCTAAAAAACCATATGGGATATATGTTATAAATAATACAATTACATTGGCTGCCCAACTAACTGTGTTGAATAAGAAATTGGATAATTTGGTAAGTGGAATTGGAAGTAGTCAATTCAAGAGTCAAGTTGAATGTAAACGTTGTGGTGGTACTTCCCATATGTCCTTAGATTGCCAAATAGGTAGTCCTTTTACCAGAAAGTCGGATCAAGCCCAATATGTAAGCTATAATAGACAAAGGAATGATTCTTATTCTAATATCTATAATTTTGGGTGTAGAAACCACCCAAAATTTTCTTGGAGAGATAATCAAAACACTTACCAACCTCTAGCCTAATAAAAAAGAGCCCTACCACCAGGTTTTAGTATAAATCCACTCCCCATGAAAAATCAAACTTAGAAACCATGTTAAAATTTATTTAGGGTAATGAGCCTCACTTTCAAAATCATGAAGTGGCACCAAATTGCTCAATTATTACAGGAGCAGGTTTTTAGTAAGCTACCTAACACAACAGAAGCCAATTCTAAGGAGCATGCCAAAGCTATTACCTTAAGAAGTGGGAAAGAAGTGAAGAATGAGAAAGTAGATAAGGAGAAGGAAGTAAAAATAGAAAAAAAAAGATGAAATGGTGGTGGAAGCAGTAAAGAGGAAAGAAAAATGTAAGGAAATTACTATTTACAACAAGGAGCAATTTCGGCCTCAAATTCCTTACCCTCAGAGATTAAAGAATGCAAAGTTGGATAAGCAATATGGGAAGTTTTTAGAGATATTTAAGAAATTACATATTATCTCATTTACTAAGGTCATAACACAAATTTCAAGCTATAGAAAATTTTTAAAGGACATTCTATCAAATAAATGAAAATTAAAAGACTATGAAACTTTTAAGTTAAATGAAGAGTGTTAGCAATTCTCTTAAAGAAGTTGCCTCCTAAGCTGAAGGGCCCTAATAGTGTTACTATTTTTATGAGATAAACAATTTGAAATTAGGGTGGGAATTTATTGATCTTAGAGCTAGCATCAATTTAAAGACTTTCTCTATCTTTAAGAAATTAGGATTACATGAACCAAAGCCCATAACAGTTTCATTGCAATTGGCAGATTGTTCGATTACTTATCCTTAAGGGATTATTGAGCATGTTTTAGTTAAAGCTGATAAGTTCATTTATCTTGTGGATTTCTTGGTGCTTAATATGGTAGAAGATTATAGGTACCCATTATTCTTGGACAACCTTTTATGGCTACTGCAAAGGCATTAATTGATATACATAGTGAAAAGTTAATTTTGAGATTCCAAGATGAAGAAGTGGAGTTTGATATGTTTAAGAAAATACAACATTCGATGGATAATGATTGTTGTAATTTTATAGGAGTTTAGCATTTTAAGAGCAACCCTTCTATTATCTTATGCTTTGATCCCTTGTAAAAGATGTTGAATCATTCTCAATTGATTGATTTAAATGAAGAAGAGATAAGAGAAATGCTAGCATCTTTGGACGCTAGGAAGGTGTCTCCTAGTTAGCATTATATTAAGAGGTTTGAATCTCTATATAGGTCTTTTAAGCCTTTACTAAAGCCATCAACTAAGGAGCCATCAGAACTAGAACTAAAACCTCTTCCTGCTCATCATCAGTATGTATTTCTAGGTCCCCCATTACATTTATCTATTATAATTTCATCTACTTTAACTAAATGTATGGAAGATAGTTTATTGAGAGTGTTGCGAGATCATATTAGAGTCATTAGTTGGACCATTGCAAATATTAAGGAGTTAAGTCCTTTCATATGCACACATAAAATTTTTATGGAAGAAAGAAGTAAGACATTAGTCCAATTACAATGAAGATTAATTCGTAATATGAAGGAAGTAGTGAAAATGAAGTGGTCAAGTTATTAGATACTAGAATAATTTATCCTATTTCTAATTCACCTTGAGATAGTCCATTTCAAGTGGTACTCAAGAAAGGTAGCATCACTATAGTTCAAATAATTTAAACGAGTACATAACAACGAGAAAATTCACTAGTTGGCGTATATGTATATATTATATAAAATTAAATGACGCCATAAAAAAAGATTATTTTCACTTCCTTTTATTACTCAAGTTATTAAAAAGATTGACAAGGTATAATTTTTGTTGTACATTAGACAGGTATAGTGGCTCCTGTAAATTCTAGTAGCCCTTATGGATCAAGAGAAAATAATCTTCACCTGTCCTTATAGCACATTTGCTTATAGACACATGCATTTTGGGTTATATAATACCCTTGCCACTTCCAACGTTGCATGGTAGCTATATTTTTTAACATGATTGAATCTTACATCAAAGTATTTATGGATAATTTTTCAGTATTTAGAACATCTTGTGATTCATGTTTAGAAAATCTAGATAAGATGCTTAGTAGATGTGAAGAGACAAATTTGGTATTAAATTGATAAAATTGTCACTTTATAGTTCAAGAGTAGTACTTGACCATAAAATATTAAGTAAGAGCATAGAAGTAGATCTAAATAAGACATAAGTAATTGCTTAACTCCCACCTCTAAATTCAATTCGAGCATTTAGGAGTTTCTTGTCACTTTATAGTGAAGGAAGTAGTAAGGGATTTAGAAGTTGGAAAGGAGTCTTCTAATTGGATACAATCTAAAAGGTTTGAGCCTTTGGATATGCCAATTCAAAAACTTCCTAAACCATCAAGTGAAGAGCCTCTAACCCTTGAACTAAAACCTCTCTCTTCCTATTTGAAGTATGCATTTTTAAGACCTCAATCTCAATTGCCTGTTATTATTTCATCATCATTAAGTGATACGATGGAGGAAAGTGTTAAGGGAGCATCAAAAGTCTATAGGATGGACCTTAGCAGATATTAAAGGAATAAGTCCTTCTATTTGTACACATCATATATTCATTAAAGAAAGAAGTAAACCTTTTGGTCCAACCTCAGCGTAGGTTGAATCCAAACATGAAGGAAGTGGTAAAGAATGAATTAGTTAAACTCCTTGATGCTGGTATTATTTATCCTATTTTTGACTCTACATGGGTTAGTCCAGTTTAAGTAGTGCCAAAAAAAGGAGGAATTACTATCATGAAGAATTAAAAAGAGGAGTTAATTGTTACAAGGAAGGTAACTGGTTGGCGTATGTGCATCGATTATCATAAGTTGAATGACACCACAAGGAAGGATTACTTTCCTTTACCCTTCATTGATCAAGTAATAGAAAGGTTAGTTGGGCATAGTTTCCATTATGCTTTAGATGGATATAGTGGCTACATGCAAATTTTTGTTGCTCCAGAGGACTAGGAAAAGACGACCTTTACATGTCCATATGGCACCTTTACTTATCATTGTATGCCTTTTGGTTTGTGTAATGCCCCTGCTACTTTTCAACGTTGTATGATAGCCATTTTTGCGGATATGATTGAGTCATACATTGAAGTGTTCATGGATGATTTTTTCTGTATTTGGTACATCCTTTGATGCATGTTTGAAAAATCTTAAGAAGGTACTAAAGAGATGTGAAGAAATCAATCTAGTTTTGAATTAGGAGAAATGCCATTTTGTGGTGCAAGAATGCATGGTGTTGGGGCATAAGATTTCAAGTAAGGGAATTGAAGTAGATCCAAGAAAAGTAGAAGTTATTTCTCAACTACCCTCTTCAAATTCAGTTAGAGAAATTTGAAGTTTTCTTGGACATGCTAGGTTCTACAGAAGATTCATTAAGGATTTTTCCAAGATAGCTAAACCCCTTACTGAACTTTTGACCAAGGATGCAATTTTTAACTTTAATAATCAATGCATGCATTCTTTTCAATTGTTAAAGGAGAAACTTACGAATGAACCTATTTTGGTATCACCAGATTGGTCTATTCTTTTCGAGCTGATGTGTGATGCGAGTAATTTTGCAGTTGCTGCAGCACTTGGACAAAGGCATAGAAAGCTTTTCCATCCAATCTATTATGCAAGTCACATGTTAAATGATGCTAAAAGGAATTACACCATTACTAAAAAGGAGATGTTAGCTGTGGTGTTTGCATTTGACAAATTTCGGTCCTATTTGGTTCTTTCAAAGGTGATAGTTTACACGGACCATTCGGCACTGAAGTATCTGATGAATAAGCCTGATACTAAATCACGATTAATTCATTGGTTTATCCTATTAAAGGAGTTTGATGTTGAAATTCGAGATAAGAAAGGTAAGGAAAATTTTGTGACTAATCACTTATCTCGTTTGAATGAGGAAGTAATGGAGCAAGGAGAAAGCCAAGACATTAAGGAGGTGTTTCCTATGAACACTTACTAGCCATGCTTACTTTACCTTGGTATGTGGATATAGTTAATTACTTAGCTGATAATGTGATCCTTCTTGACTTCTTTTACCAATAAAAGAAGAAATTCTTTTCTGAAGTCAAGCGATATCTATGGTACGACCTTTTTCTGTACAAGATTTTTGCTAATGGAATTATTCATAGATGTGTTCCTATAGAAGTAGTGTCTTCAATCTTAAGTCATTGCCATTCAAAAGAGACCAGAGGACACCTTGGCCCTACTAGGACTACACACAAAAGTACTTGAATGTGGTTTCTGTTGGCCTACTCTATTTAAGGACGCATTTCAATTTTTAAAATCTTATGATAATTGTCAAAGGGTTGGCAACATCTCAAGGAGGCATGAAATGCCACTAACCAACATTTTGGTTTGTGAAATCTTTGATATATGGGGTATTGATTTCATGGGTCCATTCCCTTCATCATACTCCAACCAATACATCTTAGTAACTGTTGATTACGTAAGTAAATGGGTTGAAGCTATTGTACTTCTAAACAATGATGGAAAAGGTGTAGTTTGATTCCTTAGAAAAAAACATATTCACTCAATTTGGGACACCTAGAGCTATTATAAGTGATGGAGGAACACATTTTTGTAATAAACAATTTGAATCCCTCATATCTAAATATGATGTTACCCATAAGGTTACTAAACCTTATTTATCCTCAAACTAGCGGTCATGTTGAAATATCGAATAGGGAAAAATCAAAAGAATTTTGGAAAAGAAGTTCTTCAAGGAAAGATTGGTCACTAAAGTTTGAAGATGCACTATGGACCTATCGAACTGCATTTAAAACGCCCATTGGAATGTCTCCTTATAAGTTGGTTTATGGTAAAGCTTGTCATCTACCAGTTGAATTAGAACATTGAGCCTATTGGGCTATTCATTTTTTAAATTTTGATTCAAGAAAGGTCGGTAAAGAAAGACTTTTGCAATTGAATGAGTTGGATGAGTTTCAATTTGAAGCTTAAGAGAACGCTAAATTATATAAAGAAAGGACCAAGAAATGGCATGATAAGCATATCATTTAAAAAGACTTCAAAGTTGGTGATAAGGTTTTAGTGTACAATTCAAGATTAAAGTTCTTTCCATGGAAATTGAGATCTAGACGGACAGGCCCTTATAATGTGATCAAGATTTATCCATTTGGAACAATTTAAGTTAGCAATGGTCACTCATCTTTTAAGGTTAACGGGCAACGAGTGAAGTTTTATATGCCTAGTTCAGTTGAGGAGTCTTCTGAGGCTCTTTCACTGTTCAATTCTCACTGAACTAGGAAAATTATCAAGTTAGGTAGGTAATTGTGTGTGTTTTGGTTTTATTTTAGTTGTTATGATTGAATAAATCAAGTGTTGAAGCTTTAGAAGTGTGTTTGAATGAAGTTTGGTGTGTTTTCTTTAAATTTAATGAGTTTGATTTAGTTTTAAGGGTATTTTTAAGTTCAAATCTGAAGCAATTTGATGAATAATTCAATCCATGTTGATTGGACTTGAGTTTGAAAGGATTTTGAAGTGAAATTGGATTGAAATTGAGTTTAGGAAGGCTTAAACAAACCTATAATGGTGGTTTATGATCCACCCACCGTTGTTGTAGCCTATTCTGTGCCTAAAATGGCGGGTTGCTCATCCTATAAAGGCGTCGTTGTAGGATGAATAAGGTGCCATTATAGGACGCATCAGGTAATAAAATGACACAGTTTTACTATTCATTGTCTTCTTCTCTCAAAACCCCTTCCGAAACCCTATTTTCCCCTTAAACTTCAAATCTCCATATCTTGCTCATTTCTTAACCAAATTGGACGTTGTTCATGTCCATTTGCCACATTTTCTACCCTCTACAAGAATATACTATCAATTTGTTCAGAAAATCAACAGATTTTCTAAAATTACCTCTAAAATTTTTGGATCTTTTTCTCCCCTTAAGGTATTCTTTTTCAATATTCTCTCAATATAGGCATCCATTTTCTTAGATTTTGGTATCATTTTGTTATAAATTCCATTAGCTTTCTTTTGGTAATAATTTCATTCAGTTTTATCATCATCAAAAAATCAAGAATATTCTGGTCAAAAGGGAATATTCCAGCGATTCTTGCCGGAAAATTTTCTTAATTTTTCTTATCAATTTTTGACTTGTTTGTGCTTATTTCTTGAACAGTTTCAAAGTTAAATGGTGCCGAGGAGGAAGAGATTGGCTTATCACCCAGTTTGGTTAACAAGTCAAGATAATTTTGACTGGTTTGAAGCTCATAGGAGGAATGATTTTATCATTGAGCGACCCATCCATCCAAATATCGAAGCTACTTTCGATATATCTGGCACCTTCAGGACTTCCGGATGGGAGGCCGTTGTCATTTTTGTTGGTCCGTTCTACCCAAACTTGGTTCGTGAATTCTTTATGAACATTTAGGATAAAGATGAGGCGGACACCATCGAGATACACTCGATGGTAAGAGGTATTCCTATTCATCTCACTCGTGCTTCTATAGCTACTTTATTAGGAATATCAGATGAGGGCAGTGTCTTCATTAAGGATAGGGATACATTTGATGGAGACATGATAGCTTCGGACCCATCATTTTTCATTGCTATTACTTGGGATTCCCTACGCCTTACTTGGAATGCTAACGGGTATATTACTGTTGCATTAGAAGCTTGAGAGAGGATTATTGTTGGATTGATTAGTCATAATGTTGCTTCTCGAGCCAGTAGGTTCAATAAGATGTGGTACGTGGATGCGTACCTGTTGTGCAAGATGTTGCATGGATTAGGTACCATCTCAGGGATAGCACTAGCTAGGATTATCATTTTATCGATAAGAGACATGGGGAAGCTAAAGAGACCCAGTAAGGACTTCTACTTTCCTTGTTTAGTCACGAGGATATTTCAGGATGCGGGAGTTTCTTTGGATTCTTCAAAGTCGAATGACTATACTCGTAAGAACGTCATCAATGCCGGTTTGCTTAAGTTATGGCACTTCATTTATCAGGTAGGCCATTGGCATCGACTTAGTGAGGATGAGGATTCACTTGATGATGTTGCACAGCTTGACATTAGAGATGGGTGAGGCTTCTTCTGAGGCCACTCTGAGTGCTATTCATCCTTGCCCACCTTTGCCTACAGCCACTTCAGTTTTACCTCCATCGGCTTCGAACAATCCTCAAGTTGCAATGACGTAATATTTGATCCACATGGAGGGTCGACTCTGTTCTAAGCTCTCTAAATTTTTTTCGGAGATTTCTCAGTTTCATTCCGGCTTGATGGCCTTCAGCATTAGGTTGACGACTTGACTACTCGCTTTCGGAGCTTTGAGGACTATTAGCGTTCCAGGGATGCCAATGACCCTTCTTCTTAGTTTGTTTGGTTATTTATTATTTGCTTCAGTTGTTTTTGCTCTTTGGTTGTTTTAGTTCAATAGTATAGGTTTCTCTTTCGTAATTTGGATTTCTTTTGTTTTTCAGATTAGATTTGAGGACTGTTATCTACTTGATTGCTCCTTGACGCATGAATTTTTCACATTTATACTAGTGGAGCATCGTTTGGCTATTTTCTATGTTGTTTTTCTTTTTATTTCAATTATGGCAAGCCCTTTTCAATACATCAATGGCTCTTCAAGCATATATCATACGGGTGTATTTCTTTCCCTTCTCTCCTACATTATACCTTTCATTTCTTATTTAAAACATTGAGGACAATGCTTAATTTAAGTGTGGGGGATGGATTTATCTATATTTATCACTTGAGCATTGTTTGTTTGATAGTGATTTGATTTTATCATCAATTTCATCGTAGTCTATAAATTGTGGAAAATTTTTCGATTTTTGCTCCTTTTTATTATTCATGCTTTCATTTGAGTTTAGTTATTTTGGCAATTTGAAATGTTATCTGATTCATTTTGACTATTAATGACTAAATGTCTTTAATTCATTTCATAATT
>JAOXYD010102675.1:0-11690 GCA_028565735.1 Pinacopodium congolense | reverse complement strand
AGTTTTACACATAAATGAGAAATGATTTTGGATTTCAAATGAATAGACTTAAAGGGATTTTCCTAAATAATTGTAATCTAATCAACCTGGTAATTAAGTAACCAATTCCCCGTGAGATTGACACTCGGAGTTTTAAATTTTACTCCACTTTATTACTTTTACGATAGGTGCACTTGCCTTAAAAAGTCTGTTGGTTTTAAAGTAAAATGATTTCAGATCACGCATCATTTTTTAAGTCACCTAACCAATGCAAGAGTCAGCGAACTGGCCATCGGTCAACCGATACCCTTCATTTCGTCTACTGATCCCTTCGAGATTGGAACTACCTCGACCTAGCTCAGCCCAAAACCATCTAAACTTAATGCAATTAACTTTTTGACCTAATCCAACACATTTTAACACTAGTCAATCAATACCAAACATATCATAACACAAATTTCACAATTCATCATAACCAAATTCATCAATATTACAAAATTACCATAGCACATTGATTGTGCCATTTCATATAACTATAATTCAAACAATCCTTATCCAATTCATAAAATCCAAAACTGAATCACACAAGTCATAGGAACATAACCAATTTACCAAAACATTAATCATGCTAAATTATCAGTTTATTCATCCTTTAATCAATTCATTTCATACATATATTCATGTAATACCATACATGCTTTCGTCCATTCATTAAGCAGATTTAGACACTAATCGATCATAAATAATAACTCTTACTTGTGCATCCTATATTTAACATACTAAACATGAATGCATATGCATGATTGATCCCTTTCAACACATAGTAATACCCAAGATGATTTATATAAAGACTTACATTGCAAAGCCCAAAAAATTATACTATTGAACTTGATCTTCTATCTTTAATCTTCCGGATTAATTTCAATGATGTTCTTCTTGATGACATGGTCTTCATACCTATCCAACATACTTCATGTGTACACATGACTCATCATCAAGGATTAATATAAATGTATAAAGTCATCACTAAACATTTAGTGGCTTCTTTTCATCATAATTATCCTTACACATAAAAAACTCCATAAACACATTAGTAGAAACATTTATTTCTTCATCTAAACAAAGGTGTAATCAACCCTTGGTTCAACAATCTCCCAATTTTTTATGATGAAAAACCATGTCATATTAGATGCACATAACAAGCCAAATATACATATAAACCAAACCACATATGGACACTAAGCCATATGAGCAAACATCAAGTTAAAACCAAAATTTGCTACCCTTTCAAATATCACATTTATCATTCTCCCCCTTTTTATAGTCATCAAAAACTACACATTTGATTAAGAAAAGTTAAAAAGCTTGGAATAATAATAAACAATAAGCCATTTGAAAATCATAACACTTTGATACTAATATGCAAACATCAAACTTACAAGTGGGGTAAACATCTTCTCTCTTTATAATGATCATATATCTAAAGTCAATTGTCAAAAACATTTCATGATTAGACTTTTAAATGATTTATAAAAAAAATCATCCAATAACACTTCGCTTTAATTAAAAAAAAAAACAAGGTAAACTCAAGATACCAATTCACATATACTCAAAGGAGGGACAAAATCAACTGAATTTCATTTCAAAAGGTTGTCAAACACATCTAAAAAAAATGATACCAAATGTTGTTAAAAGGGAACTAATTACTAAAAAATAATATACATGATTCGATACTTATTGAAAAATGAGATATGTCTATATCATTTATTAAAAAATATGATATGAAAAGTAAAAAGGAATAATTTAATACTAAATATTAATATTTCTTTTAATGAAAATAATTTCCAAAACAATATACTTGTTATTAAAAACATAAGCATACACTAATAGATGACACCAAATGTTGAAAATCTAAAGTGTTGATATCAATTGCACCAAAACCAAAGAAAAACAATAACTTTTATCAATTAGTTAAAACAAGATATGCATAATAATACAAAATTTTAATAATCCTAAAAAAATCATATAACACCCACGATTGAGAGTTCAGATCATACCATCCTCATTGATCTAACTCGGGTTGATATGCTCACAAAGAGAGACAGACCCTACAACATGAGTATAAGTTTGAGAGCCGCCCTATTTTCTATAGGTCGAAGCCCCTTACCAAGACCTTATCGTGGATGGATGAGAATATGACTGACTTTTGATGTTATGGCTCTGTTTCTGGATAGCTAGCGGGAATTCCGAGTTGTCTTTGATAAGTCAACAATCCAAATCATCATCATCAAGTGGAAATAAACAAACAAATATCACATATCATTGCCAAAATGGATACTCCCACTATATATATATATATATATATCCAAAAACAAAGAATTAACAAAATTTTAAATTAACTTCACAATATCATACACTAGACGCAAAAAATTTCAAGATACAAATTAAATTGCTTCATACATACCACAATTATTTTTTTGTCTTTCTTCGAAAAATCATCAAAATTCAAAAATTCAATTAGCTCCCCTTATGTTATCAAAATCACACAACAATTCCAAATTCCTAAAATTCAAAATTTCCAAAATTTTAGACTCCCTCATAATTAACTCACTATCATTTTTTAATAATTCAAACTTTCATCACAAAACATTAAATGCGTGAAAGGTGTCATTCAATATTAAAATCATTCAACTTCAAACACAAATATAACATCCTTAAATTCATGCATCGTCACTAAAAATTCTCACATTATGTGGCAAGCATGTCAAATGAATAAATAACTTACAAGTAAATCAAGTTCAAAAACATCATACAAAACTTTCCTTTAATAAATGTTTAAAAGAAAATACTTCTCCACCTTTGAAAAATAATATCATGCATGAATTCATAAAAACTTAACTTTTGAAACTTCTAAAACTTTATCACGAACTAATGCACAAAGGTAATTCATCAAAAAAATTTCTTAAACAATTTTATAAAAGGAAATCATCCATCTTATAAGCTTTTCCCAAATGAAAATTTTTTCTCTTAAAAATATTTAGGTACAAAATTTAAAATATGTGAGAGAAATCAAAGTGTTAAAATTCATGATTATAGAACATTTATGCGAAGCATATTTTTACATGCTTAAAAATGCAAAGACAAACCAAGTGAAGCATCTAAACATCTAAGAAGTAGTTAAATTAATCATATTAAGACATTTTGTTAATTCATAAGTTTCAATTTACCCAACCATGCAAAATATAATCATATATGAATGTCATTTAAAAAGCTTTTTAACCAATTAAAAAATTAATGAATGAAATCAAGAAATTTAAAGATGCACTCCTATTCATGATTTCTAATGGAAAGCATGTCAAGAATTTAAAATTTTCAATTAAGCACATCAAAAGAATCAATCTAAATTAAAGACAAGAATATAAAGGGGACGATTATTGAAATTAAAATGCCACCTATTAAGGTATCAGTTTATCGAACCATCTCTATCGGTTGACTGACGATAGGCTGACTCATATACTTAGTTTGGTTAATTGAACTTAAACGTTAACGTGCACACAATACTAATAAATTTTGACATGAATTTCAAAATTGAGAAATATTTTTCTTCAAGTATATCTACTCATCTGATTTTGTTTTAAAAAATACAATTATGAAATTTCATAATCAAAGCAACAAGTATTCAAAACATCAATTTACATTTAAAATAAGGAGCCAAGCATTTTAAGTTTAAGATCTACCTCCCTTTTACATTTACCAACAATTTTATTTTTAAAATTTTTCGCTTCTTGGTTCAGCAATGTATGTTAGTAATTTTCCTATTATCCTCTTAGAAATGGCCTCTTAAACTGACAAGATAAATTTAGCAAATCTTTGTTATCCATACCATCTTAGATCCTTGAAGGTTGGTTTCATTCCTATCTTTTTCATTATGAAAAAAAATTATATTTATTAAATGATGAAAAAAATTGATAAACATGCCCAAAACATCGACAATAATAACAAACCAAAAGTACATATGATTTAAATAAATTTCTATAAACATGCCTCGATCTATAATCATTAAAATTTCTTGATGCGTCATAATAGTGGTAATGAGATCTCATGTTAGTTTCATATACATTTCTAGGTTTAAAAATTTGTCTATGATATCTTGGATATGCATTCTACGTCATGGGATGATCATTATAAACATTTCTAAATGCATTTATGTGAACATAGGGAGCATATAAAGTAGAAGGCCTATATGCATCATTTTGATGATATAAATTAACAAAGAAATTATGTCTCTTTTTAGTCATGGGCACATTTTTCTATATAATGATCTTAATCCATAAAAAAATGAAAGATGATTCTACTTATGATGAGGGTTAGACGATGAAGGCCTAAAAACAATTTTAATGGTTGGCCTAGGTTCTTCTTTCTTGAAGTATTTCCCTTTAAAAAATTTAGTAATACTAGAGGAAACACCATTATCACTAACATAATCTAAACCATGTTTATCATTTACAATCTTTTTACCATTTAACATGTTTTCTAATTTTTCCTTACCTTTTATAAATTTAACAAGTGAATCCTTAAGGGAATCTATCTGTAATTTAGGAGATGCATTTTCTTTTAACAAAATATCATGATCAACATCACATTTTGTTTCCAGTTGTTTTTTTTAAATGATTTTCTTTTACCAATTCTGCATCTCCAATTCAACATCTTTTTTTTTATTCAACTTCTTTTCTAAGCACCTTATTTTCTAAGCTACATTCATGAAGTAATTTCAAGGCTTCATTATCCTTATCATCTAACTTCTTTTTCTTCTTTTCCAAAGACTTCATATATTTTAACAATTATTCATTAGTACATTGCACTTCACATGCATCATTATTATTATGAGAATTATAGCAAGAAGCCCTCATATCATTACAAATATTAGCACTAAAACCGACCTCTTCTCTCCCCACTAAACTTATATTGAATTCTTCTTTATGGGTCTCCATCTTTACTTCTTACTTAGTAGATTCAAACATTTTTTTCATTATTTATACACTCTTACAAATTTTCTAATCTACACTATATATCATGATTGAAGCTAAACATTGAAATTTTATTAGAAGTACTCTTATCTAATGCACATCACAAGATATTTAAAGCTAGACTATTCAAAGACACTAATTCGTTATCCTTTTTGTTCCATTCATTTTCATTTTTAGGAGCTAACTTCTCATTTACTAATTTTTTAGAGACTTTAAATCTTTGTATAAGTTTCAACCATAAATCTAGATTTTTACTCTTTAGAAAATACTTAATTCAAATTTTCCAAGTGGATAAATTATCTCTATGAAAAATAGGGGTTCATAAATGTCCCTACCATTAAGTTCCATCTATCTTTACTCACTAAGTCATATCCAAATGTGAGACATATGATCTAAAAGTAATTGATAGGCCTATATGAGATTTAATAGGGGCTAAATTAAGTGCTTAAAATTTCTTGTAATTTATACAACTTAATCTTTACGAATTTTATTTTAATGCTAAAGCGAAAAAAATTTTCATTAATTGAATTAAGTAATAAAAATAAATTAAACAACATAAAATAAATTGATAAAAGTGGAAGCTTAACGAAGAGACACACAAACAATTTATCCAAGTTCAAAGTTGTCTACTTACCCCTAAATCTAGTCATCAACACCATTTATTAAGATTTTTAACTATTGCACCAAGACAAATATAATGTAAGCAATACAATCATTTTTCAAGGATCAATGATAAGCTTCACTCTCTTCCTTTCAAGGATAAGGAATAATCTATCACTCCTTTTTCTAAGGCTAAACGATAACCTCACAAAACTCTTCTTTTATGGCTCAAGAGTAACCTCCCACTCTTAATCTTTCCACCCCAAAAAATTGACAAAAATCCTTACAAAATGATACTTTATTAACTCACCAAGATATTTAAGGACTCATTAAGATGTTTAGGGGCTCATACAAAATTTATGAATGAATGCATAAACAAAATCAACGTATATCTTCACCAAGACCATACAAACTCTCTTAAGAATACTCAAAACACTTTTATAAATCTTCCACAATGTTTTTCAAATATAACGCACATAAAGCAAATTCTTACCTAAAAATCTGAATATTCAGATTACCCAATGGATAAATAATGTTAAAATTCGATAGGTTCTTTTTATCATCAGAAAAGTAACCCATTCATTTATCACCAATTTTATCTTTAAAGTTTTTCACTTCCTTGTTTCAGCAATATATGTTGGTAATTTTCCTATTATCCTCTTAGAAATGGCCTTTAAAACTGGCCAGATAAATTGCGCAAATCTTTGGTATCCACACCATCTTGGATCCTTGAAGGTTAGTTTCATACCTATCTTGTTCATTATGCGAAACATTTATATTTATCAAATGATGAAAAAATTTGATAAACATGACCAAAACATCGACAATAATTACAAACTAAATGTACACATGATTTAAATAAATTTATATCAACATGCCTCAATCTATAATCATTAAAATTTCTTGATGCATCATAATAGTGGTAATGAGATGTCATGTTAGTTCCATATGCATTTTTTGGTTTAAAAATTTGTCTAGGATATCCTTAATATGCATTCTATATCATGGGATGAATAATATACACATTTCTAGATGCATTTATGTTAACATAGGGAGCATATAAAGTAGAAGGCCTATATGCATCATTTTGATGATATGAATTAACAAAGAAATTATGTCTCTTTTCAGTCATGTGAACATTCTTTCTATATAATGGTCTTGATCCATACAAAAATGAAAGATGATTCTTCTTATGATGAGGGTTAGATGATGAAGGCCTAAAAGCAATTTTAATGGTTGGCCTAGGTTCTTCTTCCTCTAAGTGTTTTCCTTTATAAAATTTATTAATACTAGAGTAAAGACCATTATCACTAATATAACCCAAACTATCTTTATCATTTACAATCTTTTTACCATTTAACATGTTTTCTAATTTTTCCTTACCTTTTGTAAATTTAACAAGTGAACCCTTAAGGGAATCTATCTGTAATTTAGGATATGAATTTTCTTTTAACAAAATATCATGATCAACATCACATTTTTTTTCCAATTGTTTCTTTGGAAAACTATTTTCTTCTACCAATTTTCCAGCTCACATTCAACATCTTTCTTTGATTCTACTTCTTTTCTCAGCACCTCATTTTCTAAGCTACATTCATGAAGTAATTTCAAGGTTTCTTTATCCTTATCATGGAACTGATTTTTCTTCTTTTCCAAAGATTTTATATATTTTAACAATTTTTCAAAAGTACATTGTACTTCACATGCATCATTAAGGCTTAAAGAAAAAGATCATCAATCTACAATTCCTTTTGTTATCTCTTCTCTCGCTTTGCCTTTGTATGTTGAATATGAATTTTAGGGATTTGATTAACTTTATGGATTGCTAAGTTCAGAGATCGAGAGATTGAATTTATTGCAATTCAATTCCTATCTAATTTAAACTTGAATAGGTCTTAAGAGAGGGTAATCAAAACTTTAGGATATCTAGGGTCAAGCATAATTTAATCAACAAGGTAAGGGGAAGGCTAAACAAAGATATAATTAATTCCTAAGTATCCAAGGATGCTCATATGATAAATTGTAATAGATGCCAAATAGTTGAAATATTTCAAAGATATTTAAGATGTCCCTTTCCAACATCTTGGAGGATAAAGTTTTTTATGTATAAGGGCTAGACTTCGTAGGACCTTTCCCATCCTCTCTTAGGATTACATATATTTTAATTGGTATGGATTATGTTTCAAGATAGGCTGAAGTAATGGCAACTCCAACTAATGATTCCAAAGTGGTACAAAATTTTATCAAGCAGATATTCAATAGGTTTGGAGTTTTAAGAGTAATCCTAAGTGATGGAGAAGCACATTGTTTCAATAAGCCCTTTAAAGCACTTCTTAAGAGATATAAAGTTTACCATAGAGTGGTAACGCCTTACCATCTATAAACGAGTGGTTAAGAGGTTGTAAATAGAGAGTTTAAGAAAATTTTAGAGCAAACAGTGAATGGTTTGAGGAAGGATTTGGCATTAAATTTAGAAGACGTATTATGGGCTTCCCAAGCTGTATTTAAAACACCTATAGATATAACTCCATTCTAACTAATCTCTAGAAAAGCTTGTCATTTACCCCTGGAGTTATAGCATAAGGAATTTTGGATTATAAAGGCATTGAATTTAACATGTTAGAATAGACTCCTACAACTCGATGAATTGGAGGAGTAAAGATTTGATGCATATGAGAATACCAAATTGTACAAAGAAAGAGTGAATACATGGCATGATACTCATATCAAGAAGAAGGAATTCAAGAGTGGTAACTATGTATTGTTTTTTAACTCAAAACATTAAATGTTTCTATATAAGCTTAAAATCTCGTCGGAGTGCTTATTTTAAGGTTTCCCAAGTATATAAACATAGAGCTTTAGAGTTGGAGAATAAGAAAGGTTAAACATTTAAAGTCAATACGATTATTCACCATAAGTGCATCAAATTGACTGACCCTCTCTATTACAATCGTGTACAGCACAACTTAAAACTTCTTCTTTAAACCCTAATCCACTTATTTCATTTTTTTCTTCATCTCTCTCACTTGCTTTATGTCTCTTATGATGATCCACACCCCTTATTCTATTTATTTCCTTTAACCTTTTTAACCAATTCTTGGATTTTCTTCACTTTCCCATTATTTTCCCCTATTCCATTGAGATTTCTCACCTTAAACACTTAGAACCACGTTTTCTATATATCTTTTCACCACTCCTATTTATATTTTTATGTCTTTCTCTCTCTTATTTATTTTTTAGATTTTTAGCACCACTATGGCATTAAGAACAAAGCAAATCATCAAGAGACCCTAATCCAAAGGCAAACTGAAATCTAGACAGGGGCTAAGGGATCTAGTCGAAGAATTTAGGGCTCTATTCCCTTTTTCTCACAAGAAAAAGGTAACAACTTCCAAGTACTTAAAGTTAAACCTTTGGTTGCTCTTAAATGCTTAAATTTTAGATTCTTAGGGTAATTAGTGTTGAAAGATAAGGTGGAAGACTTGAACAAGAAAATTTGATGGGAAACTTTTATCCATTGTAATTTTGCAATCTATATGAATTAACTCTTGAATTTTTTTCCAATCTTCAATATAATGTGAAGAAAAAAAATGAATTTTGATTTTGTCTAAAAGGAAAACCATACAAGTAAGATTATGAGGTTATGCATGGCATATATGGTTTTCCTAAAACAAAACTCTATGATATCCATCCAGATTTCAGTGCTAACACATATTGGAAGAAACTTACTAGCCAAAATGAGTGTAACTAACACAATAAACCCAATGCACTTATTAAAAGTCCTGAACACTTATTATTAAATATGTTTATATGCCATGTCATTTTTCAATAAAACTCAAAGTAACAAATTTTCTATCAAGTATTTTTTATGGTGAATGAATAACAAATTTATGGTATGCACATCAGATTATTTCTTTCATACCTTAGTTAACTCCTGTACCTGGAAAAGCAACTACTTAGGAATGGGCTTTATTATGACTATTCTTCTCATTATTCTGATGTAAAATTTGTTGGACTAACCCCTGTGGCTCCTGAATTTTTTAATGTTACGCATTTACCATAAGTTAAGATCTTGGAAAACCATAACATGGAGCTCTGAAATCCTAGCTCTCAAACATCTTTTAAGCACAAGAAAGGAAAGGAGCCCTCCATTTCCAGCCTACATCAACCACAAAAGGAAGATACATCCAGTGGTGGCTTTAAGGATGAAGGGGAAGATCAAGAGACAGTTCTCAACACGATGAGAAAAAAGGTTAGAAAGTCACTTGGACTTAGTTAAGAAATTTCTTAAGTTCTTTGTGGTCCAATGAATCTACATTCCCTCTCCCACACCATCACTATCACAATCTCTATAATATCTATTGTCATCATCTCTTTAATTTATGTATATTTAAGATATTTGTTTGGATGCACTTATAATACATTGAACTTAACTTTGATAGGCATCATTACTTGTATCTCATGGGAATGGAGTGATTAGAAGAAATAATGAATGCTAAAATTTTAAAGTAAAGTAAAAGCAAACTAAATAAATTTCTTACTCCACTAGCCTTATTTAAAATTGAGGTTAAGAGTATAACTAGTAGCTAGTTGTGAGTTATGATATAGCTGAATAACTGGGGGACATTAAAGATAAAATGTTTGCCCTCACACCAAAAAACTAGAATGACACTCTAACTAAGCTCAAAAGAACATAACCTAATTGAGTAATTGATGGAAATTTGTTACAAAATGTTTTCCTTAACATCAAAAGATTAGGTAATTTTTCAAAGCAATGTGAATATTTTGTGATTATATTTAAAGTAAAATCATGTTATTCTTTGCGAAAATTTTCAAATATGGCCATGAGGAGTTAGTTAGTGATAGCCTACTTTTTAATTTGCAAAATAAGGATTAGTCCATGCTTACAAGTACCATAGATGTAAGAATATGATGAAAATATCCTAATTAATATGTTTATTCAATTCAAGTACATTAAAATGTGAATGGAATAAGTTAATGTTTTGGATCTTCTTAAATGATTAATGTTCTTAGATAAGTTAATTCTATAAATTTTTATGACATTGTTGGATTCATGTCATTATTGCATTTTTGCATTGTTATGTGTCCTATGTGTTGATTTTTTTACGTTTTAGTTTTGATCGGGGATAAGAAAAGGTTTAAGTATGGGGATGTTGATAGGTTTGCATTAGAGGATGTTTATTTAGTTGTTAAGTGTGTTAATATTTGTGTTTAAGATTATAGTTATGTTTTTATGACTTAGATTTATGTTCTTTTATGCTCATGTTAATGTTTATGTGTTTTGTGTGATAATTTTTGATGTTGGACATGAATTTCTTCTTATTCGTATGGAAACTCCATGTGTTTTCATATGGACTAAAATAGGAAGAAAAAAGGAGAAGAAGAAGAAGCATTTTGAAAGAAATAGATTGTCACGATAATGACATAGGTCCCAATCATGCCAACTCCTATGCAAGATGGGAAATACTCTTTATTAAGATTGTTACCCATTTCACAATCATTACCTACTTGAAAAGCTACTGAATGCGGGATTCATATGTTTTTAAGGGTTTTCTATTTAGGACTCAATATCACTAAAAAAAACACTAAAAGGCACCCTAGGAGGGTTAGAAGGTATTTAAGGATGAAAATAAACCAGTTTCAGTAGTTGAAACTAGAGAATCAAAATCAAACACCAAAAAACCCAAGAACAACTCCAATTTCCAAATTTTCCAACACAAAGGCTAGAAGAAAAAGATCATCAAGCTACAATTCCTTTTCTTATCTCTTTTCTTTCTTTTCATTTGTATGTTAAAATTGAATATCGATGATTTGATTAATGTTATGGACTGCTAAGTTTTTCTTAGGAATTACTCTTGAATTGTTTATTCAAGCTTTTATCTTACTGATTTAATATATATATACATATATGTATATATTATGATTTTTTATTTTATTTCTTCTCTAATTCAAATTGAGAGATTAGATTAGGACATTCTTGTTATATTGTTGATAGGGGTTAAATTTGTAGTATTCTTGGATGTTATTTGATGTTAATTTAACCCTATTTTAGTGCATAAATGT